>JBBBDQ010001568.1:3927500-3970000 GCA_037127315.1 Ascarosepion bandense | reverse complement strand
TTAATTGTTCACTGAGACAAACCCAGCGAAAATCCCCCACCCTTAAAAATATGACCACACATACACACACACACACACACACACACATATATATATATATATATATATATATATATATATATATATATATATATGCAAATAAATACACAAAATACGCAATGGCTTTTATTATAATAGAGATGATAATATTATTATAATTATTATTATTGAATGTGTACTTAGTCGAGTAGTTAGATCCATTAGACTAGTGTTCGAATTTCACCATGATCACCATTGCCAGGAAGGTGAATTCTTGTTGGTATCGACTTGCAGAACTTCTGGTAAGGGATCATACTATGGGTTGACCCAAACCTTGTTAGTGAAATTGTCTAGAAGGAAACCTTTGGGAACCGTCGATGGTTGTGCTAGCACGAATTCATATATCATCCTGGACGAGGGTTTAAGCGTACCGGCTCTGTTCAGACTGTTCATCTCGCCAGATAATGCGCTCTCTCCTAGGAACTGTAACTAAGGTCCGCTCAGCATAAAACATAGGCGGGCTCTCCGGATTTTATACAAACTCAAATGTGTCTGCAGGCGTCTGCAACAAGGATTGGCTAGCCGCAGCTAGTATTATCGAATAGGAGCGACCATTATTATTATTATTGCTATTATTAGCAGTTTGAAAAAATTTATTACAAAGTCATTCAGTCAGTCAGTTAAGTGCCATACGTGAAACACGCTTGGGCGATCATGTCTCGAAAGAGACATGACTGACTGGGCAGAAGATTATCCCGCAGTAGGGCGATCATGTCTCGAAAGAGACATGACTGACTGGGCAGAAGATTATCCCGCAGTAGGTTGCCATTACTTTCTGTGGTAGACTGGTTGCCGACCAAGGCTATAGAACCCAATCTGTGCTGTTATTTAACCCATAACTGGAAGGAATAGACGGATTAATACCTTTCCCAAGGGTATTTGCGAGTAAGTGAATGCAATGAATCCGGCTGGAATTCGAACTCGGCTCCCCGATTTCTCGTTCCGAGCCGATATCCAATGCACCACAACGCCCATCCATCTCATCCAAGTTTTTGAAAATATTACATTGAGAGAACGGTTCTCGCGAACAATCCTAGTGCTCCTCTGATTATTGGTAAACTGTTGCTGCTTGCTGATTTTATTTCCAACTCCTTATGTTGTGAATGTTCCTTTTAGTGAGATGAAATTTCTCCGAAAGGATGGTCTGTTCTACAAAGTCTTGATTTCTTTGATAGATAGATAGATAGATAGATAGATAGATAAATAGAAGGCCGGCGTATACTAACCACCCACCAACCTCGACGTGGTAAAAACCTACTGAAGGGCAGGATTCAGCAGTGGCCTTAATCCTTTTATTAAAATCTGCTTTTTTCTACCAGTATTACAATGATAACCATGAGCCATAATATTATACATCGTATAACAGTTTATTTAAATATATTTTTGTGTAACATTGATTTCATGAACATTACAAACACAAGTAAATAGTTTGTTCATAAATAAGGTGAATTTTTTCCCAGACGATTTTTAAATTAAAAAAAGATCGCATAATTATCGAATTTTAATAGTTTTCATAACTTATGTAACATAACATGAGGATTCTTTTAAGACAAGTTTCTAGTCACAATTTTCAAGATAACTTGATTTTGTTCGTTTGCTTGTATATTTGTTTGTTATCTTAGTTCAGATAATTTAACAGAGACTTAAGTTTCGTTTATATTTTTTAAAAGTGTTGTATTTGGTCAGAAAACGGAAATTTTACATTTTGGCACACTTAAATGGAAAATTAGTGTAGATCTTTATAATCATTTCACTCCAAGCAAGGCAGTTTTACTGCCACTGATGCGCAGTGGGTTACATAGAGGAAAGTGATGAGAAAGAGGGGTTAGTTATAAGGGATGTTAGGAGGGTAATAGATGGATGAGAATACCGGTGTAATGGGGGGTAGAGTGGATAGAAAATAGAGCTTGAGAGAAAGGGTGCGAGTTAGTGAGATAGGAGATGTCTATTGACCTTACATTTAAATTCTTGGATTGTAGCTGTCGGGGAAGTAAGTATATGGAAGGGAATTCCACAGGCAGAAAGTGCGAGAAAAGAAGCTGTTAGGGTAGAAATTGCGGTTACATTTTATCGGTTTTACTGTAAAAGAGTGGGACCTAATTGCTAATTTAGTAGCTCGTGCAAATTCATACCCAGGGGACACAAGTTCAATGGAGCAGAAGTCGTGAAAGTAGGAATTTCTCTTATTTGCTTTTATGAATGTAAATATTTTTCATAGATAGATATGAACAGACTGAGATAGATAGATAGATAGATAGATAGATAGATAGATAGATAGATAGATAGATAGATTACTAATCGTTCGTGTATTGAATATTACATCTGGTCTACTACCAGAGATAAGTATTAGAGATTCTTGATAAAATTCAAAGAAGAATCTGCAATATTATTGTTGCATAACCTGGTATCTCGGTTTCTCAATGTCTTTTCCATGATTACTTTTATGGCAATTGTTCTGATAAAACTTCCACTATGGGACTTGGACTTTATGAAGTTAAGTGTAATACTAGTTTGACAAAAGTGTTTCTTCATTTTATAATTGAAATTACTAGATAGAACCGTAAGTCCTATGCTAACAGTTTCTTCTTTTGCACTTCTTGCTTGTGGGACTCTTTTTCCGGCTTCTTGCTTTGCAGTCAACTCTGATTTCAAAAATTTAAATGCAGTGTCAATCGCTATTTTCTATTCTTAATTTCTGTTTTAATTATTATTATTATTAATATTGTTCTCTTTCTTTCTTTAATGTTGCTTATTCTTTCACACACACGCTAACCACTTGCATCTTAGTGGGGTTATTCTTTTGCTTTAGTTGAAATGATTTTAAAAAATGAAACGTTTGGAGAACGTCAGGAAACGGTTTAAATTAGATTTAATGTGCCTCCAAAAATTAGAACAATTCTCCACATGAAGGCGTTTATTTTTAGTTTCACACTGTTTTATAACAGCCAAATATCTTATTAATAAAACAGGCTTGCATCATATTATTTACTTTACGGGGGATGATCATTAAAACTATCATCATCATCATTCAGACTGATGTTGGCAGAGAGCAGCAATATATGTGTGAGTGCACTTAAAGGATTTCAATAAATGAGGAAAAACAAAATGACTTTAAGTTTGAAAATATTTCATATCAAAATTTAATACATTTTGAGAATTTCTACTGTTACTTATTTATTCATTTATATATTATTTACTTATTTATTTATCAATTTATTTATTGCTATTTTTATCACTTTAACTATAATTATTCTTTATTCGTGTATGAACACTGATTACATATTTTAATTTCTTCATTTCTCGTTTTGCTTGCAATCAAAAACACTATGATGAGTGCACAGAAGACAACTTCAGAATCTATCTATCTATCTATCTATCTATCTATCTATCTATCTATCTATTATTATTATTATTATTATTATTATTATTATTATTATTATTATTATTAACAATGAAAGTCATCGACAGAAGTTAGAGTGTTTCTTGCAAGATTAAATACGTCCCTTAATTTGTTTGGGAAATGTTCTGAACAAAACGTTAAAATTCAATAGATATTACAAGAATCATCTGCATTTAAATGAACAGAATGAGTAAGTTTTGTTTAATGGCATATCAACACTTTTGTGGGTTATTTAATGCCAAAAAGGTGGGGATTTAATTTTTTTTAATGTTCGGTTATAGTGAGAAGGTTGATTTAGTCCGATTTTAATGAAAACAAAGTTTTTATTCTTTTTTTATTTTAGAAAACTGAAAATGTCTTATAATTTCGTATTCAAAAATATTTTCCTGGGAATGTTCTTTTTTTCTTAAAAAATGTGTGATGGTAATAATTTTTTTTTTCAAAAATGTATTGTTAGTAATATCTTTTCTTCAAAAATGTATATTTTTATGTATATCTATCTAAACTTATTTATAAATGAAACTTTGTCTGTGTGTATGTATCCGTTACCTATAGACTCCAAAACGGCTGAACCTATTTTCTTGAAAATTTAGATAGTTGTACTATAAGCGTCTGCGAGTGTTCTTAGCTAGGTTTTGTGTCGAGGTACCCCTGATAAATATCAAGAATCGAAAATCGAAAAAATCGGGTTATAGAAGGAGTGTTCCGATTTTAATCAAATTTGATACACTCATAGACAAAGACATAGAAAACAATATTCAGAAGTTTTAAAGTTGCAGTTCTTAAAATAGTGCGGAAAATCGATTATATATAAATATATATAAAAGGACAGATGTTTATGTGTCTGTCTGTTTATCTGCTTGTATGTCTGTATTTTTTCAGCCCTTTTATTTTAGTTCTTGCTTCGGCTTTGGCTCTAAGTAGGTATAATTGTAGTTCTTAGTCTCAGCCATGATACCATTTACTCAGAGGACTTATTTAGCCTTCAAAATTCAGTTTACGATGAAAAAAACTTATTTGATATCGATTCCAGGAAATCAGAATTTGACTTACAGCCATTCATTTTTCCTTCGGTTTCGCTTTAACTGGAAACAACTATTGATTTTTAGTCTTTTGTGCCAACCTCCAAAGAGTTTGAGTTTGAATTAGTTTTAAAGCTTTCATTACAGCCGAGCAAGGCCGCGCTATATTGCTAGTATTTCTATAAAATTATTTTCCTATTTTCAAAGTGTTTTGACCCCAGTTTAGGGAGGTGGTTCCATTAGAGGCCATGCTGCTGAATGTAGTTTACCGTCATGCACGGGGGACCTTTAAAAGAATAGAACAAATTTTATGGGGGATGGAAGTTTGAAGAGTCTGGATGTTTAATTACATGAAAGAATGACTTCATAGTCAGTCAGTTATGTGCCATACGTGAAACACGCTTGGGCGATCATGTCTCGAAAGAGACATGACTGACTGGGCAAAAGATTATATATATATATATATTGAGAAATTCAAAGTGCGACAAATAGAAAGAGGTACAAATTACAGAACATTAAAACTTATTTTAGAATTATTTATTGGGCCTAAACCCCCCCCACACACACATATATATATATATGCATGAGTTAATAATTATTACTTTAAAACATTTGCAAACTACAAGCTACTGCAAAATTGTACATTTTTTTTTTTTGTTTTTGTACAGTAAAACAAAGGATGTGCGTTGTGGTGCAGTGGATATCGGCTCGGAACGAGAAACCGGGGGGCCGAGTTCAAATTCCAGCTGAATCCATTGTATTCACTTACGCACAAATACCCTTGGGAAAGGTATTAATCCGTATATTCCTTCCAGTTATGGGTTAAATAACAGGACATATTGGGTTCTATAGCCTTGGTCGGCAACCAGTCTACCACAGAAAGCAATGGCAACCTACTGCGGGATAATGTTCTGCCCAGTCAGTCATGTCTCTTTCGAGACATGATCGCCCAAGCGTGTATCACGTATGGCACCTAAACTGACTGACAGTAAAACAATGTCACATCAGGTAGATAATAATGATTATTATTATTATCATCATTATTATTATTATCATTATTAACTACCTGATGAGACATTTGTTCTTTCAATGTCGAAACAAAATGTACAATTTTGCAGCAATTTGTAGTTTGCAAATGTTCTAAAGTAATAATTAATAATAAATATTCATTTATTTATATTGGGTATTGATTAAAATTAATATTTTGAACATTGCAATTATTTTCTTCGTTCTTATTTAGTTCAATATATATATATATATATATATATATATATATATATATATATATATTAATGATGTATACATTTTCATATATCAAGAACAGTTCTGTAGGAAAGCTATAGGACAAAATGTAAAAGTTCTCGTGTGAAGTATTAAGAGACGAAATACGTCCCTCGAAAACTTTTTCCACTTTGTCATATATATATATATATATATATATACAAATGAAGAAGAACGAAAAATAAAATTGCAACGTTCAAAACATTAATTTAAAACCAGGCTCAAAATAAAAATAGACTAATGAATATTTACTGTTAATTATTACGTTAGAACGTTAACAAACTACTACAAAACTGTACATTTTGTTTCGACATAGAAAGAATAATGTCTCATCAGGTATTTAATTTCGATCGTAAGAAACCGGTTATTGCCGTCATTATTAGCAACCTAATGCGGCATTGTTCTTTCAATATCGAGACAAAATATGCATTTTTGTAATAGTTTTTCACATGTTCTAACATATATATAACGTGTTAACGCACGTGCTATACCTTCGTCAGCGAACAACCAGGGGAGTTAACACAGTTTCGGTGGCTAAGGTGGTACAGCCACCCTTAGTTCCACCAGCAGCGTTTCCCATCGGACCCAGTATTAACGTTTGTGTAGACGTGTCAGTGTATTGTGTAGACGTCTCAGGATATTGTTTTTTATGTAGGCGTTATATATATATATATATATATATATATATATATATATATATATATATACCACACACACACACACACACATATACATATATGCATGTATTTAAACTGGCATTACCGACCAGCATACACCTAATCAGACAAGCGTTTATACACAAACATAACCATACATTATTATACACTTTACCATCTAAAATATTCCACGCACATGCATTAAAAAATTATCTATTGCCTTAATCCACGTGACACATATCTCACCAATAATAACTAACTTCAATTCACGACATGACAGTATGCTGTCTCGTTGTTTTCTCATTTTTCATTCGGTCTCTGAAGAAGCTTTAATGAAAGTGAAACATTAAAGATTGAGATACCTTTCCTATTTGTACATTTTCTTTATTCTATCATTTTATCGGATTTCCATCCATATATTCAAGTCATATATATATAAACATGTGGATAAAATAACAACATCAGAAACATAACATCCTTGAGAATAGCCAGTGAAGTGGCTGAAAGCATTTGGTAAGTTAATAATTATGGAACATTTTTACATTTCATATCTCCAGCAAAAATAAAACACGTAAGAATACTGGAAAATTAATTAAAAGACGATCGTTTTTGACGAAACATATTTTAAAGAAAGACTGCTACCCAAGTGCACACACACACACACACACACACACACACACACACACACATATATATATATATATATATATATATATATACGAAATGAATTGTTTGAAGATTATTTTTTAGCGATACTCGTATTTAAGTAGATATTCTGTTTTTAAGGAAACAGTATTATTATGTGTGCACACATTTTCGTATTAAAAACTTATCGTAAATAATCAGGCCGGTAGAAATAAATATATAATACTGTTTCCTTAAAAACAGAATATCTACTTAAATACGAGTATCGATAAAAAATAATGTTCAAACAATTCATTTCAAATTGTCGGGTGCATATAACCAAGTTTCGTTAAAATATATATTGATAAGGAAACTGTTTGCTACATGCCATAATCTATAATCCTATCCCTTTTAGTTAATTATATATTCCTTAAACCTAACCTCATTTATCTGTTACACTGCAGTTTACGCTTATTTTCACTAGCTGTTAACTCTAAAATCGATTAATCCTGCCTTCAATAACTAACTTAATGACTTTACGTCTATTTCTCTCCATTAGAATTATATTTATATATTAACAAAACCCTTTAAGAAAATTACTTGATTGTTTATATTTCAATCACGTCGCATTCAAACAATATATTGGCTACATATTTTTTTTTTTTAATCATATCACTCCGAGCAAGGCGGTAACGCTACTGATGTACAGGGGGCTACGTAAGACTGAAAAGATCGGAAAAGAGAAAGCCGGAAACCACATCTTAAACAGGGAACAAGGGATGAGCCTCTTCACCTGTTCAATAGACGTGGGTGATGTGTGAACCGGGCGATAGTTAGATCTATCTACTGCAATTAAAGAAAAATGAAATGTTGGTGAATTGCTAAGTTTTAACTTAGTTAAAGTCCAGTCAAAGTGATTTCTGTTAAAATTTTAAAAATAAATTCAAGAAAACCAATTAAACATGAAAAGTTTAAAATTAAGCAAAAAAAAAATTACTTACTTTTAAGAATATTTCAAACCAACTTGATTACCAGGGAGATAAAAATTATTTTTTACTTTTTGATCACACCAAATGAGTTAGTCAACTGAAATAGCCAGTGAGTGACCCCAAGAGGGTAGCAAGACTACCAGCTCGCCAAGAAGAGAAGAGGAGAGACAAAATAACAACATAGGACCAGCGAAAAAGAAAGAAACAAACTAGCAGTACGCCAGTCAAAGAGATTTCTGCTAAAATTTAAAAAATAAATTAAAGAAAACCAATTAAAGTAACACAGAAAGGCACTTCCAGTCTCAATATTCATTGGTCTACACAGACAAATCTTCTAAAATATGATAAACACAATTTCATTCAACTAATATAGTAGCATTTTTTATTTTATATTTTTTTAAAATTTGCTTTACCTTCACTCAATTTCGATTTTAAATTAAATCTTTAACGATAAAGATGTTTTCTTCAATCTTTTATTTCAATTTTAATTGAGAGCTGAATGATTAAATTTAGTAAGCAAAATATTCTGGCGTATTTCAAACAAATTATATTAATTCGAATCTAAAATTTTTCAATTTTCAATTTTTTTTTCAATATTTCGGCCATTTTTGAGCGATCAACACATTAATTAATAAAAAAAAAAATAAAAGTTAATTTTCAGTTTTAAAAATCTTGCAAAAATAAAATATACAACTTTGACACGTTGTTTTTGGAATATTAGCAAATTTAAAGTTAAATAAATCTGATTTTTACAAGTATTACTTATTTATAGGAAAAAATTTAGAATAAAACTATTTCTTAATCAGGGAACGTTGATCGCGGAGCTTTCCCGTAAATGATTGACGAGTGATGACGGACAGATTTGAGATTAGCTACGTGTATGCTGACCAGACTTGACATAATTGTCCTTTTTTTTTTCCTGCAAGAGGAAGAAGCTGAGAAACATATGGCATTTTAATGCGTACATAGAAATTACAGACAAAAAGAAACTTCAAATGCACAAAAAACAATTTAAAATTATTTTAAAAACACGAATGCACGGTGATTTGTAAGAAAAATGTTCAATTATCGATTATTAAATATAGTCTTCACTTAATAACCTAATAATCTAACGCTTACAAGTCTTTGAAGTATTTTAACAATATTTTGAACTTTATAAATTATTATAATTAAGAAAAAATTAAAACGGTTTTTTTAAAATTTCATTATTAATCGAATGTTTTTAAAAACTATAATGTCCTTAATATATACTATGTTATTATGTATAAAACAATTAAAGACTTAATTAAATAATGTCATAGTTTTTATTGTCTTTTTCATTTTACAATTGGGAGCAGATTTTCGGGAAACTGGCCAAATAATAGATGAGTTACATGCCTCAGTGTGTCTTGCGTTTAACTAATAAAACCAATTTTCCCTACAAAATTTAATTTAATTTCATGAACTTACGCGGATGAGGGTGAGATAATAAATATAAAAAAATATATGTTTTTCGAAGGTTTTCTAAAAATAATAATTTCAAAAGTAATTTCATTGTGAATATGTCCTGAAAGTTTCATTAAAATCCGACAATGATTTCATTTTTACAAGAACTTTCAAATTAATGTGTTTTTCACCGGAAAAAAACTGAGTTACGTAATATTACATTACCCATTGTAAACTCTCGTCACGAATTGGTTGCCTGCTAATGAAAATCAAATCAAGATATTTTAGCAAAATTTAGAACGTGTTAGAAAGGATTCATTTTTTTAATAATTAAAAATACTCTTAATTATAATATAAACATTGTTTCTTCGTACTATGCTGTTTTTTTTCACCGAATTAGTGGAAGTAACGACAATATATATATATATATATATATATATATATATATATATATATATATATTACTCTTCTAATAATGCTGCATTGAGCGCCGAAATGTGATAACTTTTGAGTTGCAGCATGTTATATATATATATATATATATATATATATATATATATATATATATTCAAATAAAACTTCGAAAATTGTGTCGTCTGATCATTTCTGCGAAGTATGTTCGCTCGTCAGTGATCCGCTTATGGAAAAATTTAAAGTTTAAAGTTTACATCTGTGTAAAAAAAATAAAAATAACAGAACGGTAGTGGAGGAAGGAAAAGTTATAGGAGAGAGTGGGGAATAAAAAAGGAGAGATAAAAAAAGAGAGAAAGAAGAATATATTGGATAAACAGACGTGACAATTGTTAGTCAGGGAGTGCATATATATATATATATATATATATATATATATGTGTGTGTGTGTGTGTGTGTGTGTGTGTGTGTGTGTGTGTGTTCCTTTCTTTGACCATCACGAAAATATTTCTACGCAAATCTATGGTATTGTCATGAGCTCACCTATCGTTCTAACAATTTCGGAGTTTTATATCCGGAACCCGAGAAAATTAAATTTGAAATAAAACAAAAAAACAAATCATCTACACATATTACAATGAGACAATATTCATACAAGCTTAAAAAAAATAACTCCGTAATTAATTCCACACAAGAACTTAACAAAATAACAGAATTCCTTTGTTTCTAGACGTACTGACTTGAAAAACATTAGAATCTCTGTCTATTAAAACCAACCATCTCAAACTTACGCCTAATTAATTACAACAGTGAATGTCGACACAGATACAAAATACCCATCATAAATCATTTAATAAATATATAAACACCACGCAGAATATATCCTAACTAAAAACATAAATCGAACATTAATTAATAACTGCCATATCTGGTCGGGTGCTCCTGCTATCCACCTAGGTGTCCCTAACAAAATCCAACGCAAAATCTGTAATGTGATCGATCCTGACTTGACAGATAGAATACAGTCGCTTTCTCACCGACGCAGTGTGGCTTCCCTGTGTCTCTTCTACAAATACTTTCACGGCTTCTACTCCGATGAACTTAGCTCACTGTAACCCCTCTATATGAATTTCCTCGAGCAACAAGATTAGCAACTAGATCCCACCCTTTTACTGTGAAACCGATAAATTGTAAACGCAAATTCTATTCCATTAGCTTCTTTTCTCGCACTTCACGCCTGTGGAATTCCCTTCCGCATACTTACTTTTCCGACAACTACAAGCTTCAAGAATACAAATGTAAAGTCAATAGTCACCTCCTGTCTCACTAACTTACATCCTCTCTCTCATACTATTTTTCTCCGTCCACCTCACTCACCAGTATTCTTTTCCTTCTCATACTCTCTTCCTGACACACTCTGTAACCTGTCACTCTTTCTCATAACATTCCTCCGATATAACCCCCTGCACAACAGTGGCAGTAAAATGCCTTGCCACACGATTATAAAAAACAAAAAACAAAAAAAATATTTTACTAACGCCATAATTGATAAACAAACAAATTAAACAAAAATTAAAAATTATAAAACAAAAATAATATAAAATAATGTAAAATATATTATTAAAACTTAAGAACTAACATCAAGTTACGAATTATAAGAAACTTAATACATTGACAAATATCACCTAATGATAAAATAAACAAATTAAACCCATTGTTTATTAAAAAAAAAGAAGTAAAAACTAAAACCATCTAACGCAACATTGTGCCTTCCATCAGCATGATTGATATTAATTTCCAGGTGAGTGAACCGTTGCGCCTTCTCGGGATAACGTTCTTGGCTGGCATGAAATGGAAAGACTATATTGAATCTATTCCTTGGTCAGCTGTTAAGAATGCTGATTCACTGTGTCGTGAGAGACAATTTTTCTCTTCAGAAATTATCTTACACGTCTATATATCTATCATCCGTACCTGCTTCGAATATTATTGGTACAAATGGCCCTGTGCTCCAGAGATTCTTGATAAAATCCAAAGAATAATCGGCAATATTATTGGTCCTGATCTGCTGGTTAGTTTTAAGCCATTTTACAACCGTCAAGTTGCATCTGTCGTCATGTCTATGAATGCTTTTATGATAATCGTTTGGATGATCTCTTTGCTATCGTGCCTATACTCTTTGAATTTAAGCAAATTGTGGTGCAGTGGATATTGACTCAGAACGACCAATCGGGGGTGCCGAGTTCGAATTCCAGTTGAATTCCTTTAATTCACTTCCGCACAAATACTCTTGGGAAATGTATTAATCCGCCTTTTCTCTCTAGTTATGGGTTAAATAATAGGACAGATTAGGGTTTATAGCCTTGGCTGTCAACCAGTCTACCGCAGAAAGCAATGGCAAACTACTGAGAGATAATCATATGCCCAGTCAGTCATGTATCACGTATGGCATTTAACTGACTAGACTGTCATCGTATCTCATCAACGACCATATGGGTTCGTTAGATGTAACTGTAAGTTTTAAAGCTAAAAGTTTGTTCTCCAGCACCACTCGCTTGTGGAACTTATGTTTTCTAAAATTAAAATGAATTATATATATATTACATTTTAATTTTTTGTCTTTAGTTTCACCAGAAATTAAAGCCAAAATACGATGTTTAATCATGAGCCGTTATAAACACTGTATTTTGGCATTAATTTCAGGTGAAAATATAGACAAAAATTATACAACATTTGGATACTTTTTTAGTACGCTGGTTGTAACATTTCAGCTCACATGAGCCATCTTCAGAGTGGTTATAGGGACGTTAGCATAAAGATATCCACCATTAAAATTGATTTCCTATTGTGTCAGCATAAAACTTTGCTATGCGATGATAACAGTCCCCGAATAGGACGCACACACACACACACACACACACACACACACACACACACACACACACATATTATAGTGGCGTGAATTAATAGATTTTTTTTTTTAATCATATCACCCCAAGCAAGGCGAAAACGCCACTGATGCGCAAGGGGCTACGTAAGAGTAAAACGATTGGAAAAGAGAAAACCGGAAACCACATCCTAAACAGGAAACAAGGGATGAGCCTCTTCACCTGTTCAATAGACGTAGGTGGAGTGTGAACCGGGCGATAGTTTAGTCTATCTACTCCAATTGAATAAAAAAAATTAAAAGAAAAGAAAAGTGAAAAGATTGGAAAAGAGAAAACCGGAAATCGCATCCTAAACAGGAACCAAGGGATGAGCCTCTTCACCTGTTCAATAGACGTGGGTGGAGTGTGAACCGGGCGATAGTTTAGTTTGTAGGGTGCACATATGTATAGTATTAGTATTCAGGTGTTAATTAAACTGTGTTCAATGTATGAGCAGAGCTATATATATATATATATATATTCCACATTTACTTCACTATTTTACACTTAGATATTCTCATATATATATATATATATATGTGTGTGTGTGTGTGTGTGTGTGTGTGTGTGTGTGTGTGTGTGTGCATCTACACACATACATACATGTATATCCGAATAATGTTTTTGTTGGATATTTTACATTTTATTTCATATTTTTTTATTCTATATTATTCATATATTATTTGTTTATGTGTCATAATTTGTAACCCTCTCGAACAAATAAAATGGATTGAATCACTGTCATTACAATAAGATATGTATATAAATGTTTGTAACGCAACGGTCATTTTTCAGTCAGGCACACACACGTAAATATATACATACATATATATATATATATATATATATATATATATTATTATTATTATTATTATTACTTCAATTTTATATTTTAGGCGATACACGTGTTTAAGTACATGACCTTTTACAGTGAAGATTACATACCGTTTTTTAAATTCTTGATAATAATCATAATAATAATAATAATAATAATAATAAGATAGATAGATAGATAGATAGATAGATAGATAGATAGATAGATAGGAACAGTCTTAGATAGATAGATAGATAGATAGATAGATAGATAGATAGATAGATAGATAGATAGATAGGAACAGTCTGAGATAGATAGGCACAGTCTGAGATAGATAGATAGATAGATAGATAGATAGATAGATAGATAGATAGGAACAGTCTGAGATAGATAGATAGATAGATAGATAGATAGATAGATAGATAGATAGATAGATAGATAGATAGATAGGTAAGAGGCTGGCGAGAATACTTATTTGCTAATACTTGGATATTCATATTTTGTTTCATGTCGTTCTATTTAAATTCGACAATTTTGATTGCGATGTGCCTAAGAATCTCGAATTTTATTTATACACTATATTATATTTATATTTAGTTACACACCCACTTGCACTCGCACAAATACTTGTATAGTATTTATGCGTACTATCGTAGGCATACAAACAAATATACATACAAACGAAAGATGGTTTTCGACCTTTTAATTGAATATAAACGTACCGACATTTGGTAAATATATTCTTTTGATTTCATGTCATAATTCTCGATTTATAGCAAATAAGAAAAACTGTTGGGCAAAATTTTTAAATACTTTTATTACTTTGCCATAAATATTCCATAAATGTCTCTTTTTAACGTAAGTATTCGGATAGCGCTACTGGCTATTAACTCCTATCATCACTCAGTAATATCACCTATAAATATGGCCTCAATTTTCTGACTATATTTGGAAAATAAAAAAATTCCATCACGTATATAACTAAACTACGTATATATATATATATATCTATATATATATATATATATATATATATATATATATAGGTACCGCCACTCAATTTCAATACCTATGTTTTTAATTTAATTTTTTCAAAATAAAACGTTTTCTTGAATCTTTCATTGAAAGTTAAATGTAACGTTTTCATTGAATCTTTAATTGAAAGTTAAATTATTAAATTTACTACTTTCTGTAAGTAAAATACTTTGGTTTATTTCAAATAGAAATTATAATCCCAACATTTTTTCTTTTTTTTACTGTTTTCAAAATTCATCATTTTTCGTCCATTTTAACAGTTTGTAAACAAAACAAAATTTAAAAAAAGATTACAAAAATAGAATATACATTTGTGACACGTTATTTTTTTTTTTTTGAAAATTATTAAATTTATGGTTAATTTGATTTACTCACGTATTACTTGTTTATAGCATGAAATTTAGAATATAAATATTTCTTAATCACGGGGGTCATAGCTTTCTGACCTGTGTTAAGTGATTGCTGATATATGTAGTGATAAGCTAAATATGGTTGACCCGAATTGACATAATTGTCCAAATTTTTTTCCTGTAAGGTGAAGAAACTGTGAAACACGTGACCTGTTAATGTAACATACGAAGTACTATACATAATAAAAAAATTCCAAAACACTCTCGCAAAAAAATTAAATTATTTAAAAAATATTTTTTATTTCTATTAACCTTTTCAATTTTCAATTAGTAAATATAGTCTTCATTTAATAACTGATTAACATAGCCGCCACACGGCTTTGAAGAATTGGAAAAAGAATTTTGAAACTTTATAAAATATTATAATTAAAAAGAAAAAATGAGAACAATTCTTGTAAAAGTTCAGTATTCAGCGAAAGTTTTATTTCTTCAGACTATAATGTCCTTAATATATATATATATATATATATATATAAAGCAATTAAAAGATTATCTAATCAAATAATGTCAAAGTTTTATTGCATTTTTTACTTTAATATTCGGAGCAGATTTTTAGAAAAAAGGCTAACTAGTTGAAAAAAATAGATGATTTACATTCTCCAAGGAATCCTGCGTTTAACTAATAAAACAAATTTTTGACACAAAATTTAATTTCTTGACATCTCATGGAGCGTGGTAACAGATGTAAAAGTTTATATTTTTACCAAGATTTTATAAGTATAATAATTTCAAAAATAATTAAATTAAAAAACTCAGTTTAAAAAATTCTGACTAGGCAGAAGATTTTCCTGCATTAGGTTGCCATTACTTATTGCTGTAGACTGGTTGCCAACCAAGGCTATAGAACTCAATCACTCCTGCTATTCAATTCTTTTATCCAGATTAATCAGTTAAGTGCCATATGTTTACAAGCTTAGGCGATAATTTCTCGAAAAAAAAAACCCTGACTGACTGAGCAGAAGATTTTCTATAGTAGGTTGCCATTACTTTCTTCGGTAGACTGGTTGTCAACTAAGACCCAATATGTTCTGCTATTTATCCTATAGCTGTAGGAAGAATTGATGGATTAATACCTTTTCCACTGGCACTGGTGCGTAAGTGAGTGCAACGAATTCAACTGGAATTCGAACTCGGCTCATCGATTTCTCGATATCCACTGCACCACAACTACTTTAACTGTTTGATTTTTTTACAAACTCTTTATATACTACTACTACTACTACTACTATGCTAAAATGTTGAAGTTGGAAGCGACAGCATGTCGGGATCAGGTGATACTCGTCCATGTTGCTGATGTTCTTTAAGATAGTGGCCTTCAACACGTCTCTCGTATTGTGAAGCCACAGGCTGGTTTTCCTCTCGACACCCCACTTTTACTCGCCAAGGAAAGTCAAATCGAGAAATTTAGTTTGCCGCATGTTCACGAAGACTTGACAGTGAAAATTCTATTTCTTAGGTACATGTGGGTGGGAGCATGAACGATCCACAGCTTGATTGCCGTGTGTAGTTCGAGGAAGTAGGGTGTGCTATTAGCCATAAGGCCCTCTGTAATGATGTGAAGTGGAAAGATGACCATCACAGATGACATGAACTCAGTTTGCGGCACTGTGAGCCCCTTCGAAAGATCTGTGCTAAGCTAGTTTTTTTTTTTTTTGTCCGCTTTGATAAGCTGGTCACTTTCAAAAAGCTGGCTACGCTGGAGTCGCTGTGGTTGGCAGCTGATGGCACGAATATGGAATATATTTTCTAATCCTGTGACAGACTGGAAATTGCAATGTTAATGCTCTGGATATATATATATATATATATATATATATATATATATATATATATATATATATGGTGATTTTCTAAGCAGTGTGACACAAGGCCGAAAGATTTATGATCAAACTCACTTTTCAGTCCTAATTGTTCACACACACACAAATATATACATATATACGTTAGTAAAACAGTATTCGATAAACTGGAGAAATGATACCATGTGGAAACACACAGACACAGACATGCACACACACACACACACACACACACACATATATATATATATATATATATATATATCGGTTGACAAATTGTTTAGTCTTCATTAGAATGTGGAAATTATGCAAAATGCATTTTTATAGGTTGTAATGTCATGGTCATGCAGGCGTTAAAGCAAGAAAAACCTATTCCTTTTTACAAACATTTTATAACATTACTACAATTTACAGTAATCTTTAGCAACACAGTTTTGCGGTTATTTTTTGTTACCACAACTCACACCCCTGAAGATGATCGCGGGAGGAGATTGAAAGTACTTGGGAACACTGAGAAATGAATGATAAAATCTTTCAACGTTACAGCTCATTTATGACATCTTATAATACACGAAAGATTATCCGTGAGTATGGTTTTTCACTTAACTGAGCAGTGTTGTTTCAGTCATGCCTGAAACAACACTACTCAGTTAAGTGTAAAACCTCTCTACATTAAATATATTAACACTGTATCTCTTTCTTCATATCGAGCACTTTAGGACAAAAAAACCCCTGTTCACCAAAATCGTCTCCCTATCAGTAAACTACTGACATAACTGCAATTTTAGCACAAAGCACCATTACAATTTACAATTGAATACTATATATATATATATATATATATATATATAGCATAATGATACTCCACGTATACTGTCTTAATATGTATAGGAAAAACTACTAAAAAGTTGTAAGTTAATAATGTTTTTGTTTTTTTGACAGTATTTATTCATTTATTTCTATTATTACATATATATATTTGATATTTCAGACCGGCCTCGGCCTTTCATCAGAAACAAATGATTTTCAAAATTTAAACTAGAAGCGTCCGTCGCGAGAAGCGTCCGTCGCGTGATGTAGAAAGCAGTAGAGTTTGAATATTTTTAAACGTAAACCTAACTGTAATAATACTTTTAAATGTTGTTTTAAAGAAAAAATTTTAAGTGTATCTAAAAAAATGTTTAACTATTGAAATATTTATAAAGATTCAAAAGACCTATATATATATATATATATATATATATATATATATATAGTATCATATATATATATATATATGTGTGTGTGTGTGTGTGTGTGTGTGTGTGTGTATTTACAGAAATAGGGGTTGTTCCAACGAAAGAAATTTGTATAGAAGAAGAAAATGCGAGAAACCGTGAATGTTTTGTTTAAAGTTTAAATTTATTGTTGTTATTATTATTAATATTACTCGATATGGGAAAGTCACAAGGTTATTTACCTGCAGAGAGTCAACTTGAGACTTGAAATACGTGTAACGACACAAATACCATTGTGGACACTTAATATATCATACGAAAAACAAGAAATATTAATATTAATAGCAACAATAAATTTGTACTTTTAACAAAACTTTCACGGCTTCTCGCATTTTTTTCTTCTGTATTTGTATAAATATATGTATGTATGTATATTGTGTGTGTGTGTGTGTGTGTGTGTGTGTGTGTGTGTGTGTGTGTGTGTGTGTAAAAAATCAGATATAAGTAAAATATGTCTATAAAAACTATGAATGAAGATAAAATGAAAGTTTCTTTTACCAACGTGTTTCGTTCCCTGAGGAACTCTATCATGATAAATCCGCTCAGGAAGTCGAAAGGAGTATGAAAAACTTTCCTTTTGTAATACATAGGAAGGAATAGAGTTGACGCCTCACATGCCACTTATCTAATCAAAGTGCAATAAAAAGCACTTATCAACCCTCATTTTACAAGAAGCCTTATATTTTATTTAAATCACATTACTCAAATGATCTCGCAATGAGATCGGCCCTCTATATAAACTTCTCACTATTGCTATGGGAAGTGATCAGACGAACTACATACCTTAGTTCTACCAGTTCTAATGTCTATGACTAAGATCAGTCACGATACTCAGACTGTAGCGAAACACGGTCATTCCTTTTTTGAGATGTAATTTTCACTCGTTCAGCTCCTTCCTACGAATCCCTGCATTGTGGAACTGACTCCCAAGAGAATACGATAACTAGAACCTTAATCAGCCCATGTCTAGAGATAACTGCTATCTTCCCTACATGAGCTGTGTCTCCTACTCTGGAGCCCACTATCATGAGTGACTCTCAGAGTGAACAATATTTATATATATATATATATATATATATATATATATATATATAGTGATGATCATCCACGTATACTGTCTTAATATGTATAGGAAAGAATATTAATAAAAAGTTTTGAATTTAAAGACGTACTTTTCTAAACAGTATTTGTTTATTTTTATAGTGTTTAAAAATAAACAAATACTGTTTAAAAAAGTACGTCTTTAAATTCAAAACTTTTTATTAATATTCTTTCCTATATATATATATATATATATATATATATATATATATATATATATATATTAATCATATCACCACGGGCAAGGCGGTAAGGCCACTACGTAAGAGTGAAAAGATTGGAAAAGAGAAAGCCGGAAGCCACATCCTAAACAGGGAACAAGGGATGAGCCTCTACACCTATTCAATAGACATGGGTGGGGTGTGAACCGGGCGATAGTTTAGTCTATCTATGTCATAAATAATTTCTTCATTATTGTAGGCTGTTACAAAATTTGTATTAGTCTATAATAAGCTCACTCTTAAGGCCTGTAGCCTTAGGTTAATCTCGATTTTGTAAATACTTATTCATTAATATCTTTATAAAATCTCACTTTATTACATCGGTAAACACAGCCCACCACAACGTCCTTGCAATCTTATCACTACTCTATATCTATAGCAAATGTTCATTCTTTGGTGTCACAGGTTTAAACCTTTACAGATACGTCCCTACCATTGAATCACCCTCATTTTGGAAATAACGCTCGCATAGCTATTTCTTCGAACACTACAATAGTAACCTGATGAGGTCACTCGTTATCTATCCTTCATTATCATCATAATATGCACTCTGTACGTCACCGTCTTACGTACATATCACTCGCCTCATTCAGTAAATTTCTACTTCCAGTGTTTATTGGGTCTATTATTTGTTGAACATTTATTTATACAATTAGCGCATTTTGTGCCGCCGTGGTCACACCCCTCCATCTCAAACTTGTAGTTCATTGCTTGTCGGTCTCATTTGCAGCGATGACGCTGAGATTACCGCATCCCTCCTCTCATAAGTTAAAGAAGTAAAGCCTTCAAGGCAGCTGATAGTTTGAAAGAGAGTTTTCTTTATTCTAGACTAGCGATGGTATATAGACGCCGTCAGCTTCTCAGACTATATGCCCATTGCCCACTCCTCAATCGTACAGTGCATTACATTTGGAGACTGCTTGACCACAGAAGTATCCGGAAAGTTGTCAGTATTAACAGCCAACTGGAGCTCTACTACAGTTTTTTATTTTTTTATTTTTTTATTTTTTGAAATTGGATTTACTTCCATAGCCTTTTCCGTGTATGGATATGACAGCCAACCGCCGTCGGGTCTCCTCTCCGGGTTTTTCTGCCTGGATTTACTTCGAAAGCTTTTTCCGTGTATGGATATGGCAGCCAACCGCCGTCGGGTCTCCTCTCCGGGTTTTTCTGCCTGGATTTACTTCGAAAGCTTTTTCCGTGTATGGATATGACAGCCAACCGCCGTCGGGGCTCCTCTCCGGGTTTTTCTACCTGGATTAACTTCGAAAGCTTTTTCCGTGTATGGATATGGCAGCCAACCGCCTTTGGGGTTTCATACCGGGTTTTCTGTCTAGATTTATTTCCAAAGCCTTTTCCATGCTTCGATATGACAGACAACCGCCTTTGGGGCTCCTCTCCGGGTTTTTCTTCCTGGATTTACTTCCAAAGTCTTTTCCGTGTTTGAATATAAGAACCTGTTAAAGATCAAACACGCGGCAAGAGGTTTCATAAGAGGCCGTAAAGTTTAATAACTGGTAGTAAAGAGGATGAACTGAGCCGACGCTGACTCACTAATCGAGAGGATACAACAAAATCATTTATGCTAGCTTTTTGACAGTACTAATACCTAACTTACTCATAAAACATGAACGAGTGTAGAAAAGTTGATAAATATAACTTCAGGTAAGCTAAAACGGAAAATCAAAACAAGACTTCAGGTTAGTTATTATTAAAGATTGTTATATATATATTCACTCTTTAAGAGTGCCTTATTATTTTAATGTTTTTGCAATAATTATATCGTCCAGTAGTCAACAATATATATATATATATATATATATATATATATATTTCTTTTTCTTTCTCTCTTTAGGTTTTTTTTTTTTTTTTTTGAATGAGCGAGCAATTGTTTTTGTAGATTACCATTACAAATGTCTATTCTCGATATGGACACGTGGGCGTCTGTGTGTAATTATTTTCTAGATTATTTTGAATATTAACGGCTGTATCATTTGGGTCTGACGAGTAGTAAGGTCAGACTGTGAAATACGTATTACCCATGAAATTGTAGAATATCTAAAAATTTTCAAATACACAAAAATAAAATAAAAATTATTTTAAAAAGACGAAGGCACGACGATTTATATTAAACTTTTTATCTTTCGATTAGTAAATATAATCTTCACTTAATAATTTAATAAAATAATGTCAACAAAACTGTTAAGTATTTGTAAAATATTTTTGAAAATTTATAAATTATTATAATTAAAAAATGAAAATAATTCGAATTTTTAAATTATTAATCAAAATAAATTTTCTTCAGACTATGATGTCTTTAATATATATTATTTATTAAGGCAATTAACATCTCAACAAGTTAAATAATGTCATAGCTTTATTGCATTTTTTATTTACAATTGGGAGCAGATTTTAGAAAATAAAGGCAAAATGTTTCTAAAAAATGAGAGATGATTTACATTCTACAATGTGTCCGGCGTTTAACTAATAAAACAAATTTCCCCAACAAAATTTAATTTTTTATAAGTTCATGAATTTAGATGGAGTGGGAGTAACAGATGTAAAAAATGTTCTTACTAATATTTTTAAAAAATAATAATTTTCAAAATAATTTCATTTATTTGGGGATAAGTTCGAAAAGTTTAATTAAAATCCAACAATTATTTGATTTTGCAAGAATTTCCAAATTAATGTGTTTGCTACCGGAAAAAAACTGAGTTATGTAATATTAAGTATTCCATTGTAAACTCTGGTAACAATTTGGTTACTAAAATCAAAACAAGACTTTTACCAAAATTTCGAACGTGTTAGAAAAGATGAAAATAAAATTAAAAAATAATTTAAAATACTTTGATCTTTCCTTTTAATAATAACATAAATATCTTAATAGAAAAAATTCGTTTTTATTAAGTTTGGGAACTTTTTTATTCATATTATGCTTTTGTTTTTTGTTTGTTTGTTTTTTTTCAGCGATTTAGTGGAGATACCTACTTCCAACTATCTGCCTATTAGCGATATATCTATTTTTTTGGAAACTGCTAGAGGCACTAATCAATGCTGATTTGGTTATATAATTTCGGAAAGAGTCTATCATGCGCTATATAAAAATGGGGTGTAGTATTGGATATCTCCAGGGCTTTTGATAGGCTCTGCCATGCAGATCTTGTCCACAAGCTGAAAAGCAACTGTGTCTTAGGACACATTTTTTAGTTGAAACAGTCTTTCCTATGAAACCATGAAGAAAGTTATCTTGAACGACCACCCGTCTAGATCTTTTCATACTAACGTCAGTATCCGCCATGGCTTCATTCTCAGTCCTATGTTGTCTTTAATTTTCATTAAAGACCATTCCCAGTGATATCAGCTCTCAATTTGGCATCTACACTGATGACATAACCATCTACTCCTGCCTCAATAGTAAGGCTGATCAGTCCGACAAGGTCAAAATGGTAACTGATTGGACATCAAGACTGTCATTAAAATATAGTTGTCAATTTTAAAGACTCCAAAACTAAAATTCTCTCCATTACTCCTCTGAGAGACCCGTCTCTTCCATCCATCAATATGTCTGATGCTAATCTCCAGAAAAGAAACTCGTTGCCTTTTTTAGGGTTAACGTTCTCTGCTGATATGAAATAGAAGGACGATATTGAATCTATTGATAGCTGCTAAGAAAGTTGGTTTACTGTGTCGGGCGAGACAATTTTTCATTCAGGAATCGATTAACATATCTACAATTCTACCATCCATCCATGCCTAGAATACTGCAGCCACATATCTAGTTATGCTATTTATCTTGAACTCCTTGAAAAGATCCATAGAAGAATCTTCAATATTACTGGTCCTGATTCAGCCGCTCGTTTTCAGTCACTTTTCCCACCTTCATAAGGTTGCCTTTCTGTCATTTTTATAAAAACTACTTTCATGGTAATTGTTCGGAAGAGCTCTTCATTATGGTACCTAGACTTTATGAATTTAATTAATCATTTATCTTCACATTATTAATGTTCCTGATCCTAATTCTTCGGCACTGTGTAACCCCTTGTGTCTAAGTAGCTTAACTGCGTTGTCTGGGGTGATACTGATTTTAATTAACCCCATTTACGTTGTTCGGACTATTGTCCTCATCTTTGCTGCCATGTTTACGACGTTTTGGCTGTTGCACGCTCCGGCCATTTTCAGATGCTAGGAATTTCGAACCGAACGCTTTATTACGACAATTGGGGTATATCATTATATCTATTTCTGATAGCCATGTAGTTATGTCCCTTTTACTTAACTAAGTTATTTTTCACCACCGCTGTAGCCTAGTATTGAACTCACAACTCTTTGAGTCAAGTCACTGGTACTAAACAACGTCTATATCTATAGACTCTCTCTCTCTCTCTCTCTCTCTGTCTCTCTCTCACTCTCTCTCTCTCTCTCTCTCTATATATATATATATATATTCAAAACTAGAAGTTAGAACATACAAGCATGGGTGAAAACTGCGAATTTATAAAAGATTCCTGTCATGTGAGTGTTCTTAAAAAATACTTTAAAATCAGTTATTATCAATCGCTTGAAGATACTGGAAGGTAGAAACCTGGGTTGCGTAATAACTCATTTACAAATGAAAAATATTCAAAAGTTCTACAATATAATTGTATTAGTGTGGAACACTTTTTAATACAACTAAGAACTAGTCTAATTTAAAGCCTAAATAATAAAATAATTATATATATATATATATATATATATATATATAAGCAACGCACATCCTACCTGTTGAGCTTGAGCGAATGGATGGCAGATCGGGTTATGGGAAAGATATCAAAACTATAAAAGACCCACAAGATCTACAAGGCACAGGAATTTGTGGAGAGCCATGATCGCTGGAATCTTAAAGGGACACCGCACATAGAAGAAAGAGATTTTATGAATTATATATATTATTAATTTAAATAAAGCAGCATTGTTTCATAAAACATTATTTTCCAGAAACTATTCAATACTGTCACCATTTAGTTTTTAGGTCTGGGGCTAGGGCCGGAGCTACCTACCTCCGAAACCACAAGAGTACCTCATCAGGCGATTTTAGAGTGAGTGAATGATATGTATGTAGAAATTTAAAATTCAAATATTACCTTATCCAGACAATGTTTTTACTATAAATACTAATAGGTAATTAAAATATTACTATATATATATATATATATATATATAGGAAAGAATATTAATAAAAAGTTTTGAATTTAAAAACGTACTTTTTTAAACAGTAAGTAATTAAGCTAGAGAGCCAACAAACTTACCAAGGTTTCACCTAACTGAATCTTCAGGGAAGGTTGGCTAAAGAGGATTCAGATAATGACAAGATATAGGGAACTCAATAACCCACGTGACCAAAACAAAGAAGACACCAAACACAAAGGTGGGGGTGGGAAAAAAATTGAATTCTAAATCTGAAATTCTAAATAAGTTTAGACATAAGAAGTCTTGGCTTTTAAATTAGAATGTAAATTTTAATTTTTATCGTTGTCAATAGTATGTTTAGGTTGCAGTCTTCGCTAGTCGGCGGGTTTTTTTTAATAAAGTTTTTTCCCACCCCCACCTTTGTGTTTGGTGTCTTCTTTGTTTTATTCATGTGGGTTATTGAGTTACCTATATCTGTTCGTTATCTGTATCCTCTTTAAACAGCCTTTCCTGAAGATCCGGTTAGGTGAAACCTAGGTAGGTTTGTTGGCTCTTTAGGTTATTTATTCTTTTGCTCTGCTTACGTATTGAGCGCATTTTTGTTATAGATTACTCGTCTTGGGTTTTTTTCTTTGGGCTACGCACTTTGACTGATGTTCACGTGCTTAGCTCTTTTTTTATTTACAATCATTTTTTCCTTCCGCGTATATACTCGGAGGGTTTTTCGCAAAGAGTATAGTGATAAATTTACAATTTTATATATATATATATATATATATATATATATATATATGTGTGTGTGTGTGTGTGTGTGTGTGTGTGTGCGTGTGTGTGTGTGTGAATAGAATAAGTAAAGAACAAGTAGGAAAAAAGTGTCTTTAATATAACATGTTTCACTTTTAACAACCTTCTTCAGAGATTTATTAAAGACGAATATTTAAATAGATAGATAGATAGATAGATAGATAGATAGATAGATAGATAGATAGATAGATAGATAGATTCTAGCATGTAAATTCGACTGAATTAAAAAAAAACTCTCCTTTGGTCTAAAAATACCTTTTAGCTTTCTCTATTTGACAGATGCTATTTATTTTATGAGGAGCAGAGAATGTGTTGGAGTAATTCTACTTCTTGCCCTAGTTGACCGTTTTCTCTAAATAGCTTTCTTAATTTAAGATGATCATTAGGTCATTACCAGCTGGATACGACGCAGTTCATTTGTCGAGGAATTCTTTTCCTGTGTTTTCTGATACGCCTTAGCCTAAATGAATATACAACGAAGTTTGAAATGAATTTTTGTCTCACATATAAAATTATTAACGAGGACATTAACTCCTTTCGTACCGGCGTCATGTGGCAGTCGGAATTTTTGTAAGAAAACACAAAAGTTTCTGATTGTGATTTTTAAGCCTAAATTAGATGTGGCACAAGGTCGAATTTATTGGGCACTCAGCGAAGATCGAACTCACTACTCAATTTTAATGTTTCTATCGAAATAAGTTTTGTAACCATTACACCCTGTCGTAATGAGAGTCTCCTGTCTTCACCCACAAAGGAGTTTAAATGAATTGTCAAAATTGAACCTTAGCTGCAAAAGTTTTTATTTATTCATTCTTGATGTTCTTCGTCTAGATTTAATGATGTCATCATGTGGCACATTAGGAAGCGCATAATCTATACAAAATAATAATAATTATAATAACATGCATGGAAACAACAAAGTATCGGATGATTCAATTAGTCTAGTCACACGAAAACAAAAAGAAAAATATTAATCGTGAAAGAAAACGGTAAATACAAACGAGATTCAACTTTAGTAGATTCTGTAGAAAACCAAAACAGAATAAGGCACTTGAATAAATGAAATAACTTTATCAAGAAAAACCTTTGTATGGCCAATATCAAGAATGTGCTTATGACGCCGATGTTGATAAATTTAACACTCATCGATGGTGACAAGCATCTGGATTAAAGATTAAAACGGAAGGCTTTATTCTTACGGCGCAAGACCAGAGCCCTTTTCACTACGAACTTTCAAGCAACTCACACTCTCAGTGGACCTCAAGTGGAATGACTATATCGAATCCATTGCTAAATCCGCTGCTATGAAAGTCGGTCTTCTGTGCAGGGCCCGGAAGTTCTTTCCGTCTGAATCTATCCTGCATATATATAAATCTACCATCCGCCCGTGTATTGAATACTGCTGCCACATCTGGTCGGGTGCCCCTGCTATTCTCCTCGGGTTTCTTGACAAAATACAACGGGGAATCTATAATTTGATCGATACCGACTTAGCTGACCGCCTGCATGATGTGGCTTCCCTGTGCCAATAGACACCTCCTAACACACTAACTCGCACCCATTCTCTCAAACACTCTTCCTATGTACCTCCTTACTCGTCTATCACCTTCCTGACATTTCCTATATCGCTCTCTCAGCACCTTCCCCTGTGTAACCCTCTGCGCTATAGTGGCAGTGAAATGCCTTGCTTGGGGTGAAATGATTAAAAAAAATCTAATACAAAATAGTGTGAATACGAAATGCAGGTTCTCTGACAAATATCAGGAAACTATTGACCATCAAATTACAGGATGTTTTTCACTTTCCTGAAATGAATTAAAAATCGTCACGATAGTGTTGGCTATTATTTACACTGGACAATGTGCAAATACTTTGGAAATTTTGTTGACAAACACTAGTATACATCACCCGGCACCTTTTACAAAAAGAGAAGACACAATTGTATGGATTTAAATGATCTTCTTAGATAGGAAGATTGAAGTATAATTGTCAAAAACCGAAAAGAAAAAAAACCTTACCTACTAATTGATATATCTTGCCAAGCAGACTGTAACATAGAAACCAAGGAATATGAAAACTATCAAGTATAAAGACCTAGAAATAGAAAAGTCGAAATAGAATAAATGTGGAAATTGAAAACAAAAATAGTACCAGTTATAGTAGGTGCGCTTGGAATGATAAAGAAAAGAACACAACAGCACAATAAAAAAAATCCCTGGAAATCCCAGTTTAAAAGAAATAGAAGAAAAATGTTTTGATAAATACATTTAAAAAATTGGCGATGTAACGCTAGTAATGTTATGGCAGTTTGAAAAACAAATTATGAAATGCAGACATAACAACACACCACTACTTGTCTTAGGTCTTTCCGCGGACTTAAAAGTTAGTGCAACCATAACAGAAATCAAATAATAATAATAATAATAATAATAATAATAATAAAAATTATTATTATTATTATTATTATTATTATTATTATTATTATTATTTCCTTTGATTTCTGTTGGATACATATTCCTTTCGGGTCCCAACCACAAACCTAAAATGTAAAAACAATTTCTACTGCATCAGCTTCCTTTCTCGCACTTCCCGCTTGAGGAATTCCCTTCCGTTTACTTGCTTCCCCGACAGCTACAATCTCTAAGATTTTAAATGTAAAGTCAATAGTCATCTCTTATCTCACTAATCTGGATCCTTTCTCCTTCCACTCCACTCTCATCAGTAATCTCATCCTTCTCTTACTCACTTCGTGACACCCCCTATAACCTGTTACTTTTTTTTATAATTTTCCTTCTATGTAACCCCCTGCACAACAGTAAAATGCCTTGCTTATGGTGATATGAAATATTAAAAAAGGAAAATATAAATACAATTTTCCAAAGATCATTGTAAATAATAATAATAATAATGATAATATTATTATTATTATTATTATTATTATTATTATGTAATTTTTCATCATATTTTGATTTCTGCTATGGTCGCACTACCAACCAAGTCTGCGGGAAGACCTAAGGCAGATCGTGGCGTGTTGTTATGACTCTATTTCATGTTTTTCTATCTCCCCTATCATCCCTAGCGCTACATACACAAATTTCTCCTTAGTGCGTGGGCTGTACTTAAAAAGACAATTTTTTGTATATCTCTTAAGCTGGGATTTCCAGGGATTTTTTCAATGTGTTGTTTTCTTCCATTTTTTATCATTCAAGGTGCACCTACTGGCACGATTCTTGTTTTCAATTTCCACATTTTTCTATTTCAATTTCCAGGTCTTTATATTTTGACAGTTTTTTCAAAATCCTTGGTTGCTATTTACAATTCGCTGGACAAGCCATATCAATTAATTGGCAAATTTTTTTCCTTCTGGTTTTTAACAATAATGTCCGGCCTATTTGCTTCGATTTTTCTGTCTGTGTAGATAGTGTAATCCCATAGAATGGTGACATCTTGTATATCTGTAACCGGTGCTGGGTGATGTTCATACTAGTGTTTGTTTACAGATTTTCCATAGTGTTTGCACATTGTCCAATGTAAATATTTCCCCACTCTATGGTGACGATTTTTATATTCATTTGGGTCAAGTACAGAACAACCAGAGATTAGATGGTCTATTGTTTCTTAGTGTTTATCACAGAACCTGCATTTTGGATCCACATTATTATGTATAATATTTGCCTGAAAGTTTCTAGTGAAAAGAGTTTGGTCTTGGGCTGCAAGAATAAAGCCTTCAGTCTCAGACTTTAATCCAGATGCACGTAACCATCGATGAGTATTAACTTTATCAACATTGGATTTATTGGCACATTCTGGATATTGGCCATGCAGAGGTTTGTCTTGCCAGCGCTGTTTCATCTTTTCAAGAGCTTTATCTTTGGCTTTCATTTTCATATTTTTTGCCGCAATAGTTGGTTCTTGGCTTCTGTTTTGCTTTTCTACAGAATCTACTAAATGTAAATCTTGTTTGTATTTACTGCTTTCTTTTATTATTGAATATTTTTTCTTTCTTTCTTCGTGTTGCTTGACTAATTGTATCATCCAGTCCTTTGTTGTTTCTATGAATGTTAGTAAGCCAATAGTTGTTGTCTTGTATGACAATTATTATTATTATTATTATTATTATTATTATTATTATTATTATTATTATTATTTTGTGGTAATTTAAAATCCAATAACGTCGGTATTTTTCATGCTCTTAAAAATGTGCCTAACAAAATGGCGATAATGTTTGTGGTTTATTTTTATAATACGCATTTTCCCTCCCTATTTTTTCTTTTTTCTTTGTGGTAATTTCTTTGGGCGGAAATCTAACCGACAACTGTCACTTCTTTATGATATTGTAATAGACCAACATTAAGGTTCTTAAAACTTCTTTAAAACTCAAGTGTAGGGATTCACTTTCGGCGTCCATATTTCTGTTCAGTCGAATTTAAGATGTAGTCATGCCCCCTCCCCGTCTCATTTTATCTTCTCTCTTTCTCTTTCTATCTCCCATTGTCTTATTCTCTCATCTCTCTTTCTATATTCTTACATGCACTTCTCTTTTTCCAGTCTTGTTCTCTTTCTCTGCTTGGTTATTCATCTCCTCAGTCTCTTTCTCTCTTTTCCTATCTTTTTCTCTCTGTTCTTTATTTCTTTATTTATTTATTTCGTATACATTTTATCTGTGTTGACGTCCACGTTATTATTCCTTCGAATTTGTTTGCTTTTTCTCTCTTCCAAACATATCTCACTCTCTTTCTTACACTATCTTTGTTTCTACTCCTTTATCTTGCTTCCTTTCTTTCTTTCTCTCTCTCTCTCTCTCTCTTTCTCTCTCGCTCTCCGTTTACAATACCCTCTCCACATATTTTTCTCGTTTTCCATATCCTATTATTATTTTTTATAACTGTGATATTTTTGGTGTTATATAAATTTATCTTTGGTAAAGTGAGGATAAAAATTACAACTAGAGTAATGAAGTTCAATAAGAAAAACTCCTTAACTCATACCCAAAACGAGGTGTTTTTTTTTCTGATCAAAACGAGACGGATTTTTTTTTCTGATCAAAACGAGGCTGTTTTTCTCCGATCAAAACGAGACGTCTTTTCTCTGATTCTATTATATCTCTCTTTCTTTCGCGCTCTATATTTCTCTCTCTTACTCTTTCTCTGTCTCTCTCTCGTTCTCTCTCTTTGTTTGCCTCTCTTTGTTTGTCGCTTTCTTTATACATCTTTCTCTCTCTGTTTCTCTCATCCATTTCACTCTCTTTCACTCACTTTATCTGTCTCTCTTTCTCTCTTTCTGTATCTCTCTTTCTCTCTCCAGTTTTCTCTCTTTATCTCCCTCTCTTTATCTGCCCCGTTTTCTCTCACTTTCTTTCTCTTTCCATCAATCTCTCGTTCTCGCTCTATTTCACTCTCTTTCTTTCTCTCTCTACTTGTCTTACTCTTTATCTCTCTATTTCTCCATCTCTATTTCATTATCATTTTTCTCTCTTTCTCTCTATCTTTCTCTATCGCTTTTCTCACGTAGTGTTGTGTTCTAAATGTAAGGTTTTGCTTCTTTTTGAATTTCGTTCTCCTTTTTTCCCTTTCTTTCTCTTTGTCTTTCCAGTTCACGCTTGCATTGTTTGAGTACAAGGGGAGGGGCTTTTCCTGTTCTGCCACCTGTTACTGTTGAGAGTCGAGTGGACAATTTGCTTGATTCTTTCATTTCTGACATGTTCCTTTCTCTTTTATTTACGGCTCTCCCATCTTACATTTATATTGATGGTATCCCACTCTCACATGCTCACCCACTTTAATGAAACTTGTTTAAAAAAAAGGACTGCGGCCAAAACGAACCAGTATATATATATATATATATATATATATATATATATATATATATATATATACAAATAAAGGTAGGTATGGATGGAATAATATTTCGTATCCAAATAAAATACTATTCTTAAAAAAGTGTTCATTACAAAGTAGAGTTAATAATATTTATTCAGAAATTATAACATAAACATGTTATAATATCTGAATAAATATTATTAACTCTACTTTGTAATGAACACTTTTTTATAAAAACATGTTATAATATCACTGTAAAAGTAGCTATTTCGTTTCGACACTACTTGTGTAAAAAACACAAGTAGTGTCGAAATTAAATAGCTATTAAATATTTCTGAATATATATATATATATATTGTAACAAAGTTATAGAACTCGTAAGTTTTTTTTTACCTGCTGTTCATGCATTTACTTTTATAAAGAGTGCTCGATACAAACGTAGAGCATTATATTGTAATGGTTGTTACAATGGTTTGCAAATTCATAGTATCACTATACAAAAATATTTGCGTTTCGAAGCTGTTATGTGCGCTTCTCATCGGGTGATAAGTTGAAATGAAAATGAGATGAGAAGCGCACGTAACAGCTACGAAACGCGAAAATTTTTGTGTAGTAATACTATGAAGTTATAAACCATTACAACAACCATTATATATATATATATATATATATATACATTATAATTTTTGGTAATTCCCAAAACCCCTTTTTAAAAATGTTTTTCTATTAATTTATATTATTATTATTGTCTTTATTTCTGAGATGAGGAAGTATTTACAGTATTTACATTATTCGGACTATTGTCCTCCGGTCTCCACGTGCTAAGACACATATCCCAGTGGATATAGACGTTAGTTAGTTCCTGTGAATTGACTCAAAGAGTTGTGAGTTCACTACCAGGCTACAGCAGTGGTGAACAAGTAACTTACAGAGTTAGAGGGAGATAACTCATGAGTACCAGAAGTGGCACTAGGCAAGGAATAAGAATGATATACCCCAGTGATTGTAATAAAGGGTTCGGTTCGAAATTCCTAGCATCTAAAACAGGCCGGAGCTTACAACGGTCGAAACGTGGTACAAATGGCAATATAGATGGAAACAATCTTCCGAATAATGTAAATACAACAGACGGTAGAAACCTGGTTTGCGTAATGTAATTCGTTTACAAACAAAAAATATTAAAAAATATATATATGATAGAATAAATAAAGAACGAACCAGTAAATATGACTTAATCTAACATGTTTCATTTTTATTCAGGCTTCATCAAATATCTGGTAAAGAAATGAAAAATAAAATTTAAATTTAAAAAATTCAAAGAGGCAGTATACAGGAATGTTGTTTGGGGTTTGATTCTTACTGATCAGATATGTGCTACGTGTAATAAAAAATAAATGTTGTTTTTAAATCTTAGTGCATATATGTATAGGAAACTTGTGTTTATAATACAAGCATCAGTTGTATTAAAATTATGATTTTTAAGTATGCGTCTGTGAAAATCTTGGATGGTACGATGTATGAATGTGATTGTTTTTGGGTCGGTAAGTTTTACTAAAAGTGAAACATGTTAGATTAAGGCGTATTTTTTGCTTTATTCTTTATTTATTCAATCATCTTGTCGAATTTCAATCCATATATTCAACTTATATATATATATATATATATATATATATATATATATATATATATATATATATATGAGTTGAATATAGTAAATTTTCCCTATATATATTTGATATTTTAAAAAGAAATCACTCGACCAGCGGTCGAGAGTAAGGGAAAATTTACTCGACCCAAAATCATTTTACTCGACCCAAAATTATTTTACTCGACCGACTCCATTTTTTTAATAGTCGCCTTACGTAAACATAGCGTGAATCACTGACGAAAAACAAAAAATGACAACTCTATAAATAAAGTAAATACAGTTAAAGAATATCTCCGACTGATTTCAAATTGCTCAATCCTGGCTAGAATCAATCGAATGTTAAGCCGTACTGATGAGCTGTGATACAGCAAAAGATGACATTCTGCGGATGACTATATATATATATATATATATATGTGTGTGTGTGTGTGTGTGTGTGTGTGTGTGTGTGTGTGTAAACGGTCTGCTTATAACATGCACCTGATGACTGCATAGTGCATGTAACTCCGTCGTGCTATAGATATAGGATATATTTATTTATATATACTTAATAGCTCTGCTTTATTACATTGAGAACTGTTTTGTTAACACCAGAAAAAATATTTATATATGTACATGTTCTTACGTGCATATGCATATTTATTGATATTATATATGTGTGTGCATGTGTGCGTGTATATCTATCTATCTATCTATCTATCTATCTATCTATCTATCTATCTATCTATCTATCTGCGGATGACTATATATATATATATATATATATATATATAAACAGTCAAGAAAAAATTATATTTAGCTATATTTACTCTTCCTATGGTCTCTTTTTGTTCATTTTGTCTTTTTAACTGGTACACACTGAGAAAATTTACACATGTGCATATATATATATATATATATATATCTCAGAATCAAAAAGAAAATACCTTGTGTAACGCGTTTCCGATTTATGAAGGTCTAAACGTGTTATACAGAATTTTTACACATTTATACAGTTGACATACGCATACACACAGTCACACGCATATATATATAAGAGAGCCTGAAATAGAGAGAGAGAGAATGAGAGGTGAATAAAATCACTCAGATAGATATGAACAGAATAACATAAGATAGATAGATATGTCAGTGTGTGTGTGTGTGTGTGTGTGTGTGTGTGTGTGTGTGTGTGTGTGTGCGTGTGTGTAGTTCATCTCTTATTGTTTTCGTCTTTTCTTGCCCCACCTTTACGAACCAAACGCGACATCGTTACGTCCCTCTCGCAATCCATCCAACCACCTTGTTTCGGGTTAAGTGTTTTTGTGTCTGTGTGTTTGCGTAGTTGTGTAGTTACTCGTTAATGGCAATATAGAACCAACTCTTCTTACATGAAAACTTATAAACCGATATGTGCGCGTGTGTGTTTGTGTGTGTGCACGCGCCGTGGAAAATAGGATGCTTCATTTCAAGGTAGATTTGCGCAACAGAATCTTCCAACACCGAATTTTTCTTTGTTTCACATATAAGTTTAACTTACTTTATACATATGATGTGAGTGCTGAAAAAACTTGGAAACACTCACTTTAGAAAATCATTAATTTTCTTCATTTCTGTAGGGATTTTTGGACGGATCGGGGATTGAAGAACACTTCATTTGCAAAACACACACACACACACACACACACACACACACACACACACACACACACATATATATATATATATATATATATATATATATATATATATAATATACTTACATATGTAGGCTTATAAAATGTAAATATATTGCCTTTAAAGAACGCATCAAAAGAATAAAGAATATATATATATATATAGTTTTACATATAGTAAAGTGCACAATTTCAGGGATAGGAAGTATATAAATATATGAGTGAACATTGAAATTTATATATAACAAAATACGAAAAGAAAAACTGATCTTAGCAGACGTATTTCGTCGTTTATCAAAATAAGTCCCTTAGAACAAAACGCATCGGCTAAGTTAAATGTTCCGTTTGAGAATTCATTGCGTCCTTTTGCAGATATACTCTATCTAAAAGTTTACACGCACGCAAGCACGCAAACACACATGCACACACATGTGCACACGCATATATATATACAAATAGTATTGAAGAACGCTTCATTTGCAATATATATATATATATATATATATATATATATATATATATAGGCTTATAAAATGTAAATATATTGCCTTAAAGAACGCATCAAAAGAATAAAGAATACTTTTGAAAATATACATAGATACATATATATATATATATATATATATATATATATATACGCATAAAATGTAGCATTTTTAAGGCTGTATATATATATACAGCCTTAAAAATGCTACTTTTCAAAAACACAAAAATTACGATACAGTCAAAGCATGTGGATAAAATAACAGCATCGGAAAACATAACATCCTTGAAAATGGCCAGTGAAGTGGCTGAAAGACCTTGGAAAGTCGAAAATTATAAAACTTTTTTACACTCCTTAGCTCTTGCAAAAGAATACATGCAAGAATACTGAAAAAAATAATTTAAAAAATTAATTTAATTAAAAATTAATAAAATCTTGTTTTTAATATATATATATATATATATATATATATATATATATATTTACGCTCTCACACCCTGATTGAGCACTCTGGAAGAATGGTAGACCTTGAAAAAAGTAGCTACTCTGGCATGTACGCGTCGCACATTTAGTAAAATAAATTAGAGCACTCTCACTATTGGGTGTGTATAATGATAATATACACATTAAAAAGTCTGCCTTCTTCTACCGAACGCCCATTGCCCAGAGGTAAAATCGCCGACTGACGTCAATTCGGTCGGGTTTTAATCCTGTGTTAAAAAGCAATCGGAGTCTAACTGTACTGATGAGCTGTGATACAGAGAAACAGATCTGTCTGCGGATATATATATATATATATATATATATATATATATATATATATATATATAAATATATATTTATATATATATAATAAGTTATAAACAGAAACATTCACTAGATTAGCCATATACTTGCGAAACATATTATACAGATCTGTACCTCAAATTAAAATATTTTTCTTCACTTATAGTTCATATCACAATTTGCATTAATATTTAAGTATCTGCTACATAGATCACGGGCAAATCACTTTCGAAATATCGATTCTCGTTCGCTCACCAAAGTTAAGCTAGTTAGTAATTAGAAGAAAAAATTAAACTATATATATATATTTGTGTGTGTGTGTGTGTGTATTTATTCGCAGAAAGCCCTGTTTCGCTGTATCACAGCTCATCCGTACTGTTAGACATCCGATTGCTTCTAACCAGGATTGGAATCCGACCGAATTGAAACACACACACACACACAAATACACACACACACACACATACACACATATATATATATATATATATATATATATATATGTATATATTAATAAGCATACATATTATCTTACGTCTATAGTACGACTACGCAATCATATGTACTATAGACATAAGATAATCTATTTTTTATTAATATATACCTAATAGCTGTTATATTACATCGAATACTGTTTTATAAACATCAGAAAAATATTTATATATGTGTCTGTATTTGCGTTTGTATGCATTTCTATATTTGTTGATATCTATCTATCTATCTATCTATCTATCTATCTATCTATATATATATATATATATATATATATATATATATAACGTCTTGCCGATCACCCGATGAGAAGCACCAAAAGGTAGCTTCGAAACACGAAAATTTTTGTGTAGTGATACTATGAATTTATAAACGATTGTAACAATTACAATATAACGCTCTAAAAGTAAATGCATGAACAGCAGGTTAAACGATATATATATATATATATATATATATATATATTAACACTGATATTATACATTGTGCACTGTTTCATTCATACCCGCACCCAATAGGCAAAACTTTATAATTATATATATATATATATATATGTGTGTGTGTGTGTGTGTGTGTGTGTGTGTGTGTGTGTGTGTGTGTGTGTGTGAGCAGAGATGGAGAAACAGAGTGATAGAGACTATTGTGTCTAGAATTTAAAAGAAAATGAAAATTAGACCGTGTCTTTTAAATCAAATGCACGATATTTTATAAGCAACACGTTTACAAGGATTTCTACTTAAATTTCATTAATGCCTAAACACTCCACTATTGACGTCATTGTGGATTATGCAACTTAAAAAAATAGAATGTAAAGTTGAACAAGCTTTTAGAATCCTCATTTTCCTGGCCACCGGAATCTACCCTGGTTGATCCTGCAATTAGGACGCTTCTGAGATGCTCCTTTTTGCAATTTCGCTGGAAATAGGAGTGTTGACCCTAATGATCTTCGATATCAGTAATGGTCGTCGTAGCTAAATTTATGTTCAACTCAATAATTCCCCTTATGCTGAATTTTTAAAACTAGAGGCTGAAAATTAATATGTATAGTTAATTTGGGTCATGATCATCGACGATTCAAATAGGTTCCCGTATTAATTTTCAACCTCCAGCGATTCGATAATAACTGCTCATAAGTCAGCAATCACTGGCTTTATAGTAAGACATTCTTCTTTTTCTTTTCCTGTCCCTTCTCCTGTCCTTTGTAGCTTATAAACAAATTTTTTAAACCTCTCCTTAAATTGGTGTCGACACCCATTTACTCAAGTTCATTCCTCTCTCTGCAATTTCCTTTCAGGACATTGGAAATCATGACTCGTCAGAAATTCTTGTCCTCTGTAGCCTTTATTAAATTTTGTCTTTTTGTCATCACTTCTGAATCTTTTTTTTTTTTTGTATGTTCCATATAGCTTTAGGAAGTTGACAATCATGGCTCACGACAAATTCCTGTACTTCGTAGATCTTAAGAAATTTTATCTTTTTTTTTATTTCTCCCAGAACCTATTCTGCCCTCCGTTTACTCAAGCTCACTAGGTAGGTTATACATTGTTTTCTTTTGCCTGTCATGCATGACTAAGGATTACCTGGTCGAAACGTTTTTCTATTATACCACTTATATCAGCCACAGATAAGAACAAATGTTTGAAATGATTCCAAGATTATTGAAAATTACTCATTTCAGAAATAAATACAAAATTATGACAAGTGGCACAAACCCACTAACATAATCCAGTTGTCAAAATCCACTTGACAGTGAGTATAAAAAAAAAAACTTCAAAAATACACCACTAAAGTCCTACGGTACGGTGGTGTAGTGGGTATAGTAGTTAGTTATACATGTTAGTATCATCTAGCGGTCCTGGACTAGTGACGAACCAAATTACAATATGAAATAATTGATTTCACAGGATATTTTGCAATAATCAACGGGATAATCCACATCAGCCAATCTATGGACACCTGATGATGACGGGAGGGTACTTGGTCGGAACGTTGTGTCTATTAGAACACCTATACCAACCAAGACGAGAACAAAAGTTCGAAATAATTCCAATATTACTGTCTTTTTTTTTTTTAATCATATCACCCCGAGCAACGCGGTAACGCCACTGATGTGCAGGGGGCTACATAGGAGTGAAAAGATCGGAAAAGATAAATCCGGAAACCACATCTTAAACAGGGAACAAGGGATGAGCCTCTTCACCTGTTCAATAGATGTGGGTGGAGTGTGAACCGGGTGATAGTTTAGTCTATCTACTCCAATTGTCTTGCCTTCAATGTTTTTATGGAAACAACATCTGAATTAAATTGCGTATCGAGGCAAAACTACAAGATTTTTCGACAAAATATCAATCTGAATCTCTGTGATAGTTTGCATTTTACAAAACATAAACGGAGATAATTAGTTTAACTGTTCAAATCCTGATACTCCATAGATATGTAATATGAACATAAGAGAATTATATATTCAATAAGAGACACAGGTCATTCAAATCAAGCTCCCTCTGATCAACTCACAAGAAAAGTTCGCTAACCATTGGCTTATGAATAATATCTATTCAGTTTTTGGTACGGTGTTAGCTAAAGAAGAATTACGGTTGTTCTTATCTATTTCAACAGTAAAACGATTCGACCTAGTTGCCCATCTAATAGTACGTTTAACTAGAGGTGACAATGAGGAGAGCTCATTACAACAACTGCTTTGAAAATATTTATAAAAAAAAAGAACAGAGAGAAACCACGGAAAAGTGTCAAAACCGAGATAATTAAAATTAATTTTCCACATTTGAAATGGTGAATTTGGCTGGGAATGAAATATTGGTGATCCGAGTTTAAATTGAATCGAATTGAATTCGTTGTATTCATTTACGCGCAAATACCCTTGGGGTTTGCGTTGTGGTACAGTAGCTTTCTGCTCTGAACGAGACATCAGGGAGCCGAGCTCGAATTCCATTTAAATTCCTTGCATTCAATTACGCGCAAATACCCTTGGAAAAGGTCTCTTCCCCCAGTTATGGGTTAAATAACAGGACAGATTGAGTTCTATAGCCTTGACTGGCAACCACTCTACCGCATAATGTAATTACAACCCACTGCGGGATAATTTTATGCCCAGTTAGTCATGTCATGTCTCGTGTATCACGTATGGCACTTAACTGACTGACCATTGGGAAAGGTATCAATCCACCTCTCCCCACTTCGGCCGAAGAATAAAAGTTTTTAACACCCCTATCAATAAAAAAGACACATTACAAAAGCATCGTCGACAACAAAACCAGGCATTCACCTGAACGGTATGATGACGCAGGATCGTTGACCTATGATCTTCTGGGAGCGATGGGATTATTTTTGAAAACCCATCATTTGATGAGTGTGATAAAACAGCATTTTTTATATTTTTCAACAAGACAAATTGTTAGACTGAAAATATAATTTGTAAAATTCAGCTGACAGTAACGGTGACTTTTCTATCAATGAATACGAAAATTTTGCTGTATAGAAACGGCTTTTCTCACCATTACCATCAGAATTGCCGCCAGTGATGAACAAAATCTGCATGCTAATGACGAAGGCGTGATTGTCAGGAAAATACTGACCACCTGGTCACACATTATAAGTTTGTAAAAGTGAAAATCAATCAAAAGGCCAAATTTGGGTTATACGGTGAGATCAGAAAGTGTCGAAGACTGTTAAAAGTTTGTTCTGCGTGAAAGAACTCAAAAACACAACTATGCTTCGTATGCACTTTTACACCAGATGTAATTCTGCCAGACCCCTGGTCAGTCGCTATATGAAACCAAGCAAAAAAAAAAAAAAAAAAGAACATTGGCAGGAGAATTCAAAATCTACTGCTATATTACTATGAGGGGACCGTCAAAATGGCCGCATAATATTTATATCAATATACTGTCAAAAATGACGCAACATATATATTGATATACCTAATATTGAGTATCTTACATCAAGATATAAGAAAAACAAGAACAAAATAATCCACCCCAACCACGACCGTGACAGTATATATATATATATTATCTTTGATAATGGCTTATGTGAGCCGAAAGCTTAGACCCGATAAAAAAATCAACAATTACTGTGATTTTTTGTTGTCATTCAACATCACCATCAAGTATATCAGACGGTATGAACGGATCCTACACAAAGTTAATAGACAAAACTTGTCTATATTATTCAATGAAACCTGCATTAATATATATATATATATATATATATATATATATATATATATATATATATACTCAACCGTCTTTATTATAGTAGGGAGCATGTATATATATTCTGAAGACATAATTACTGAAAAAAAATAATAAGGCACTGTTAAAGAGTGAGCATGCGGCAAGACTTTTCATAAATAGTAGTAAAGTTTAATAACCGGGAGTAAAGAGAATGATTTTAGCCGACACTGCCGCGATATTGTCTCTCTCCCTATGAACGTGACAGGAGGAATGCATATATATATATATATATATATATATATATATATATATGTGGTTAAATAAAATAAAGACAAGAGAAAAACTGTATTTTAAATCGCCTACGCGTTTTGTCTTGTGATTGACTTTATCAAGGCAAAAAGACGAAATGAGCTTTAATCTAAATTACGTATCTATAAACAAACAGCATTGGCAACCACAAAAACGCTCACAAATCATTTCAAAAGATTAACAGTATATTTTAGTTTTTTCAAACAACACTGTTTATAGATACGTAATTTAGAATAAAACTCATTTCGTCTATTTGCCTTGATAAAGTCCATCACAGGACGAAACTCGTAGGCGATTTAAAATACAGTTTTCCTCTTGTCTTTATTTTATTTAACCATCCTGTCCTTAATCTCAGATCATAGCTGAGTATATTTTTACACACACACACACACACACACACACACACACACACACATATATATATATATATATATATATATATATATATATATATATATAGTAGCCTTTATTATAATATGGTGGATTATTGTTCCTTAGTTAGCACATATATTACGCCCTGCCAATAAATCATGATTAATAGACTTTTATGCTTTGACTGCGAAGAAACACGGAAAAGACAATTCAAAGATAAAAGAAAGAAAGGATGAAAGAAAGACAAGAGAAGATGGAACACATAGGTTTAAATATTTCCATATATACAATGTGTTAAGTGAAAAGCTTTTTCAGTATTAATTCTTTTCATTTGTATCCGCTTATTTATTCATGATGGTGCAGATAGTGTGATGAATGTTTATCTGTGAAAAAAAAAATGATTTTGGCGTTCTGAGTTCAATTCCCGCTCGAAGAAGAGTAGATATGTCGGAAAATCAATCACGTTAACTTATATTGACTAAAATCACATAATTATGAACGGTGTAAAGTAATGGAGTGGCTGACCCATACTGCTGATGAGTTACTTCGATACCCACTGGGGCCACATACAAAATTCGGAATTAAATAACTCATCAAGGACTGACGTCGTAAAATCAATCAAATTAAATCAGCAAGCGAATGCATGAAGTGTTACTTAACGGTGTTAGTTTGTATGACCCTTACAAGTGATTTCGATCCTTACTAGGTGCCCCATACAAGATTCAGCACCAAATAACCCAACAAGGGTGGATATGTCATAAAACCGAACAATAGAGCTTACGATGACTTTCATGTTTTCTGAAACTCAAGTCTCAAAATTACTGGTCAGATCATTTCCGAAAATAAAGCTTTTTACTTAATACAAGGCGCAAGAGCCACTCAGTGTAAAGTGCTACTGAATGAAGATTTTGTAATGGCATAAATGCATAATGTAAGAAATGTATATAATAAAGGAATATATAACGCTTAAACCCAGATTTGCAGAGGTTAAGATCGTAGGAGTCGGAGAAGCATTCTCTGGGGAGTATATTTCACAAACTAATGTATTGAAGAATGTTCAGTCAGTAAAAAACTTCCTCCGTACTAATGGAATACCAAGAGAATAAAGATGAGTTGATTCTATGGATGTGACATAGAGAGTTCTGTCAGTGAAAGTCTGAACTTGTATAACCAAGGAATGTAACTTGTCTAAATATTTTCTTTAGAAATAGCAATAGAATAGCAAGAGGCTAGTCACGTTTGGAATAGAGGTTTACTTTCCAAACAAAAGCGAAAAATCTTCAAACAAATTAACAAATT
>JBBBDQ010001568.1:3910000-3922500 GCA_037127315.1 Ascarosepion bandense | reverse complement strand
ACTTAGCTTTTAGCAGACATCTTTCTCTATCCCAATGCATATTTGGATTTCGATGTTGTATTGTCATCCTCTGTTAAAATACTTCCTTTGATATTTATGTTGTTGCACTTGCTTAATTTTGTTATCTCTAATATGTAATTCGCATGTTGGGTTGTCCCTTTTACTGACAACCATACATTCTTTTTTGTGCAATGGTTAAGAATAGTCTTGTAAACTATTACTGCTGTGTTTTATTCCTAAGATTTCAAACTTGTCACTTTGGGAGTGAATAAGACAAGCTAAAGTTTACTGTTCATGTATCTCAGAAAATCTTCCTTCTTTCAAGCTAAACATTAAAGCATACATTAAAAGAAAAGTCAAATTTATTGTTTTTAACTCAGCAGAACAATTCGTTCTTCTCTGGCGCTGAGTGTAAGAGTTGAATATAGATAAATATGTAAAACGTGATAGAATTTCGAGAAAAATTTCAAACATGCTAAACATTTGACATAGAACGACACATTACACGCAAAGGTGAAACATCGGCGCTCATAACGAGTCTCAAGATGTTTATCCAATTAATTATGACAGATAAAAACTAAATTTTGTAGTTATTTATAGAATAACAACCATCAAGTGTAAGATTTATTAACGTCCATAGAAAAAATATGACTTAAAACAAAATTCTAATAATAAGAAGATATTTAAATTGATATAAATTTTTTGTCTTCGAATTTCGGAAACATTTTCCTGCATACGTGATATACGGTTGGGCGATCATGTCTCTTTGGATCCATGATTTACTAGGCAGAAAATTTTGCCACAATAAGTTGCCATTCATTTCTGCGGTAGACTGGTTGCCAACCAAGGCTATGGAGCCCAATCTGTCCTGCTATTCAACCTTTAGTTGGAGGGAGAAGAGATGTTTTAATACCTTTCCCAAGGGTATTTGCGCTTAAGTGAATGCAACAAATTCAGCTGGAATTCGAACCCGGCTCTTGGAATTCTTATTCGGCACATGTTCTAAAAACAATTATTAAACTTCCGACCATACCAAAGTTTCGAATTTTGTCGTGGTGAGTTTTCTTTTATCATTTCACCCCAACCGAGACAATAAATCTACTAGGACGCAATGGGCAACTGAGCGAGATAGGATATAAGAAAAAGAAAAACTGGATTAAGGAACGAGAAAAATAAAAGAATAGATATTAAGAAGATAATAACTGACATTGCATTCAAATTTTTGAAGGTCAATGTCGAATAGATGAAATGAGCCAAATTTGTTAACAGCAGACCTACCAATTAATTCAATATAATTTTTGCAATTCACATCCGCGGAAAACGTTAGCCAAAGAAATCATAATTAGTCACTTTGCTGTAGTTTAGCATTAGCCATACTGACGGAAGGCAAAAAGTCTTCAAAAATTATTAAAAGAGAGCAGATTGCTTTTGGAGGTGATAAGATTAACAAGTCATTTCTTGCCCTAATTAACAACAGATCGTAAGTCATTTTCAGATAAGCTAAATTGATCTTATTGAACCAACCAGCCTTTAGATAGAATATATATATAACCATTCTCTCCGAAACAAGGGAAAACCGCCATTAGTTCGCAGGGTGTTAAAATGATAAAAAAAAAACTGGCTACAGGTGATATTAAAGTAAAAAAAAAGATGAATGGGATTCAAGGAGATAAAAGATGTCATTTGACGTGGCATTTAAATTTTTGGAAATTGTAACTATCAGGGAAGCAAATAAAAAAAGGGAGTTCCACATGCTGGAAAGGCGAGAAAAGAAACTGTTCGAGTAGAAGAGGAGGTTACGTTTAATTATTTCTACGGTAAAACGTGGGACTTAGATACTAATCTAGTAGCACGATTAGATACAAGTGAACAGTACACAAAGTAAAAAGATCGTCAGAGCAGTTTCCCTAAAGATTTAAAAATATTTGTAAAAAAGACAAAGAGAAGCCACGTCACGTCGGGGAGAAAGTGACTGAAGTCAAGACGCCAGGTCAGGGCCGATTACATTGCAAATCTTTCGTTGGATTTTTTCGAGAACCTTGAGATGAAATAGCAGGAGCAGCCGACCAGATATGACAGCAGTATTCAATGCACGGATGAATGGAAGATTTATAAATGTGCAAGATGGATTCTATCATCAGCATAGATAGCGAGTTGAGAAATTGTTGATGAGATTGGCCTGTGAGAACAATTTATGTATTATACTTAAAAGAACTTATTTAATTGATCACTTGCTACCACTAGCATATATATATATGTGTGTGTGTGTGTGTGTGTGTGTGTGTGTGTGTGGATATCATACATATACATATACACATACACGCAAGTACACGCAGATATATATAATGCCTTTCTGGCATTAATAAGAAATGCTCGATGTTATATATATATATATATATATATATATATATATATATTAATAGGTATACATATTGTCCTACATTTGTTGCACAACACGGAGTTTCATGCAATATGCAACCATCAGGTGCTTATTTTGAAGTTCAGAAGCCCGTCATAAGCACCTGATGATTGCATATTGCATGATGCTCTGAGTCGAGCTATAGACGTAGGATAATGTATATATATAACGCGAGAGATATAGACACTTAAACACAAGGGCTCTTGTATCGATGAGCCTGTATATTAACAAAAATAAATACATATTTCCGTTGGAAAATGTCTGTTCAATAGACGTGGGTGGAGTGTGAATCTGGCGATAGTTTAGTCTACCTACGCCAATTGAAAAAAGAAAAAAGAAAAGAGTAAAAAGATTAGGAAAGAGAAAGCCGGAAACCACATCCTAAACAGGGAACAAGAGATGTGCCTCTTGACCTGTTCAATAGACGTGGGTGGAGCATGAACCGGGCGATAGTTTAGTCTACTTACTCAAATTGAAAAAGGAAAAAAAAAAGAGTAAAAATATTAGAAAAGACCAAGTCGGAAACCACATCCTAAACAGGGAACAAGAGATGTGCCTCTTCACCTGTTCAATAGACGTTGGTGGAGTGTGAACCGAGCGATAGTTTAGTCTACCTACTCCAATTGAAAAAAGAAAAAGAAAAGAGTAAAAAGATTAGAAAAGAGAAAGCCGGAAACCACATCCTAAACAGGAAACAAGGGATAAACCTCTTGACCTGTTCAATAGACGTGGGTGGAGTGTGAAAAGGGCGATAGTTTAGTCTATCTACTCCAATTGAAAAAAGAAAAAAGAAAAGAGTAAAAAGATTGTGTGTGTGTGTGTGTGTGTGTGTGTGTGTGTGTGTGTGTGTGTGTGTGAATATTTAGGCAGCATATTTTCATTCAAGCATGTTTATTGGAATAATTTATTATGTTTATTTATTTATTTTAATCCTCTCATATTTACGGATTAATTTTTTCATGTTGTAATTAAAGCCATCATGGAAGGCGCCTTAATTTTCTACATCTTTATTTTCCCAAGTACTTTCAATTTCATTCAAGACCATCTTTAGATGTTAGTTGCTAAGATAAAAGTCAATCCATTTGACAGTTATGCATTTTCTTTTTTTTTGCATTCACGTAGAACGCCCTCCGTTAATTCAATATTTAAAATTTGCCGCTATGTAAAGTAGGTAACTAAATTAATATTTTGTAATTGTCATGTTTTATTAAATACAATTTTAAAATTTTAAAACCTTGTTGTTATAAACAATTTAAAACGTTGTTACTATAGAAATTAATTTCATTCAGTGTTGATTTCTATTTTTTATATAGAGGGATTCAAAAACTTGAACCTTTTGATTTTCATTTTTGTGATGGACTGTATTTGTGTTGCCGATTAATATTTCTCTAAATCGTGAATGTGGACAGCAATGTTCCTTTAAAAGTTGTGCAATCGAAATTAAATCTGACTTATGTAGTGCAAGTTGCTCGATAGTGTTGTCCTCTAACCAACATTGATTTGCTTTTTTGTCAGAGATGCAATCACCCAGAAAACATTTAATTCACATATAATGTTGGTCTTTTGCAAAACATTAGTTGACGGAGAAAAATTATTGCTAATGATTAGGTTGGTTTTATTAAATTTAGTATAGTATATAATTAGTTTTAGTAATTTACTTGTATCAGTGGAGAATATATTAGTACTTATGAGTTTTTTTTTAGGATATTTTCATTTTGTTTGTATTACGATAAAGTAGGTTGATATATTCAAGTTTTTTGATTGATGTTAATATTTCTAATGTAATGGTTCGTCTAATTTGCTCATCAACGATGTCATTAAGAAAGTCATTATTAATGAGTTTGTTTCAATGTTTTTTTTAAGTCAGTGTAGAAATACTTCTATATATATGTGTGGTTTGTAAATCGTTTTAAACGTACAGTTGTCAGTCGTCATGCAGTGATCAGTCATATGTCCATACTGTCTATGTTTAAACAGGTTCTAATTCAATATTGAGCATTATAAACCAAAATATTCATTCTATCCATCAATCTATCCATGTATATATATAAGAGGTGACAAAATATTCTCCAAGACACGTTTCTAACCAAATAATCAAACATCAGATATCTGCCAAAAAATGATACTCAAGAGAAAGTTTTACCGACCAAAGTACGTACTGGGTGCGATGGGTAAATTTCGCCATATATATATTTTAAATTTCGCGCATGTGCTTTGTTTGTTTTTTTATGTTGTCGACTACACGGTATAGTAGGGTCAGTTGAGCATCGTCTGTGAGAAAAAGAGCACCATTCACTCCGACATAAATTTAGAAATAGCATGCTGTAATAATTGGCATTCGCGCCAGAATCCCCGATACGATTCATTTCGGAGTCAGAATGAGTTGGGTGAGTCTAATGGGGATTACGAAGGTACTGCACTTTGGAAACTCTCCCTGATAGTTCTGATAAGGAAAAGAATATTCTTATTTCTTGATGAGAGCCTTAGATTCAACACGGAAGCCAGCACTACGTGCTTTGAGCTTCCATGGGTCAAGAGGGTGGATTGTCAAACAATTAGTTGAAGCTAATGGTAATTTTATTGAATAAATTTATACATTAAAATCTCAACATATTTTTGTATAATTTTTAAATTATATCTGTTAAAATAAGATGTTAGTATTATTTTAATGTTTCCGTAATTTAAAAGACGACAATTCATCCATCGCACACTGTATATATATATATATATATATATATATATATATACTGTTAAATATAAGAGACAATGAATGTCTATTATGTTTAATCATGAGCCGTTCTAAATATCGTATTTTGGCTTTAATTTCAGGTGAAAATAAAGACAAAAATTCTCAAACATTTCATAGAACCGTGTTACAAATTTACGAACTGCGTTTGCTATTTTTGGTAACTGTTATCGTTGCTTAGCAAAGTTTTATGTCAACACAAGATAAAATCGTCACTGACGGTGGATGTTTTTATGTTAACGTTCTTGTAACCTTTTTGAAGATGGCCGAAAGCTTAGAACCAACTTAATAAAAAAGTTTTTGTGTGTCTATAAATCTGCTTTTAAGAAAAATTAATTTAATCATGTATATGAATACATTCGTAGAAAAGACCTCAAAAAGTCCATGTACGTGTGTTTGTATATGCACACACTCGCACGCGCGCGCACGCACGCACACACACACACACACACACACACACACACACACACACACATATATATATATATATATATATATATATATGTACATGCATACATAAAGAATTGCACAGGAGTTTATCCTAATATTTGTATAAAGTATAATTTACCCGATATATTGAAATAATTTTACAGATACGTATATATGAGCACGCCAGCCAAGAGCCAAATGCCAATGTAATGAGATACTACTCGCGAACACACACACACGCACACACACACACACACACACACACACACATATATATATATATATATATATATATATATGCAATAATTTTGTTAAATTATTCGTGAAATCAATTTCTTTCCTCGCTGACCTCTGTATCTTCATGTATATACTTAGTAATACCCACCAAAATAATTCTCTCTATAAATGTCAGAAATCACATCTGTTAAGACGTAGGTAGGTAAAGCGTCCGATGGTGAAGAAATTGATTACACGAATGATTAAACCAATTTATTAGCCACATGCAGTTATAAAGGAAACGCTTTGTAAATGTAAATGTAATTTATCAAAAAGTATTCTCTACTTACAAAGTGATGCAGACGATGTGCTACCGAAATGTTCTCGCATATTTGACCATGAAAATGAATTAATTATACTAACCGCTATCGTCTTTGAAGTACTCCCCTTAGGCATGTTTAAAAAGAATACTACTCACAAAATTAGCGGCAAAATCCGTACTACATAAGTTCCCACTCGCTTTTAGACACACCAAAAGTTCATACGTTCTTGTATATGGGAATATATATATATATATATATATATATATATATATATATTCACAGAACCCTGAAAAGTTCTCAGTTCTCCACGCACACACATAGACAAACATACAAATATATATGTACATGTGACCAAAAAATATTATTTTAAGCTATGTATTAATCATGAACATATATTGTCAATATCAGATATAGAGTGTGTGTAAATATAAAAGTGGATATTGATGCCAACATACACCGAGTGGCAATAGTCTGTCTTATGGTTGACTAGAATATTCTGCTCATACACACACTATGCAAACATATATACATAGTTACGTGAATTAATAAATATACCAAGCTTGTAATATGCACCTACGAGTCATGGAATCGACGTAAAGCAAGATGTATATTTTTTAATATATAGAATAAAAAGTGTGAGGGGCCGTGAACGTTTAGTGTATATTTAATTTATTGTTGTTGTTATTGTATATGTTATGATACTTTAAGTGTCCATAATCTTTAATGGCATTTGTGACGCTACACGTGTTTCGAGTCTAAGACTGACTCTCTTCAGGCGAATAAATTTGTGGCTTTACGTATCAAGTTCCTTTTGTTTCTGAGGGCCAAGTTGTTGTTTATAAATAAGTAAGTAGGAAAAAAATAAAAAAAATAAGTCAAATCAGTAAAATAAAATAAAATAAGATTAATAAATCAAATTTTGGCGTCTCGAATTGTCTGCGTTTTTAATTTTTAATATATATATAAGGGGCGTGTGTGTTTGTGCGTGTGTGTATGTGTGTGTGTAATTACTTAGATGTAATAAAATATATTTGTAAAATCAAACAACTGAAATACACGAGAAAAACTACACACATACACACACACATATATATATATATGAAAAATGAATATATATATATATTCATTTTTCATTTGTAAACGGGTTATTACTCAACCCAGCTATAGAAACCCGGGTTGCTCAATAACTCGTTTACTAATAAAAAAAATATTCAAAAGTTCTACACTATAATTGTATTGAACACTTTTAAATACAACTGTGAACTGGTCTAATTTAATTATTACCAAAAACTAATTAATTAACTAATTTTATACACACACACACACACACACACACACACAGAGGCATAGAACTAGTTTTCTTTTTGTTTTTTCTCATATATATAGACGTGTGGGGTGGGCAAAAATATATATTACCGAGTATGATTAATAAACAGCAGTTGGAAAATCCGTATGAATTCATGTGTACATTTTCTTGTATTTAGTATGCATGTGTTTATATATATATTTATGTATGTGTTCACTTTGTCGTGTGAGCGTCGACTGTTTACCGTATAGTCTTTATGTGTTTAAATCTAGAAATGTTATTGTATATATATATATATATATATATATATATATATATATATATATAGTGTATCGAGATAATTTTTTAAACATGTACTGTTAAATATAACAGACAATGAATGTCTATTATGTTTAATCATGAGCCATTGTCTTTATTTTCACCTGAAATTAAAGCCAAAATGCGATATTTAGAACGACTCATGATTAAACATAATAGACATCTATCTATCTATATATATAATTATGTGTATAGATATTGTGATATTAACCGTTTCTATCTAAACTAATGTTGTTGCTGTCAGCTGAAATTTATAAAATTTTTCCTTTAAAAATTTTTCAGGAAAATTGTTTTCTCAGTTTGGCTGTTATCGCTGTTACCAGTATTGCCTTATTAACATTTTGTTTGAAGGCCAACTTCTTGATTGTTTTATTATTTTCTTTTCGAGTTACATGAGTTAACCATTTCAGTTGTTACTGCTATTGAATGTCCTCAAGTACATCATTTGAGCCCTAATGTCTGATACCTTTCTATGTAATTGTGTAGCATTAATCCATTAGATTAAAAAAAGAATGGCCCATGCCAAGTCACACTGGTTTCACTCGCTCAGAGCCACTTTTGGTCATCGATTTGAGAAAGAAATGAACTACAACTATTAGTTTGGATATTTCTGAACGGACTTAAAAATATGACTCGAGTTTTCGCATTATTGTTTTATAGTAATTTGTGGAGTTGGTTTTGGGTTGCTTCTTGCGCCGCATATTCCCCTTTTTATGACAGCCATTACATAAAGACACACCCAAACACACAAACACAGACACATACACAAAGACACACACACACACACACACACACACACACACACACACACACACACACACACATATATATATATATATATATATATCATCATATCACCCCGAGCAAAGCGGTAACGCCACTGATGCGCAAGAGGCGACGTAAGAGTGAAAAGATTGGAAAAGAGAAAAGAGAAAACCGGAAACCACATCCTAAACAGGGAACAAGGGATGATCCTCTTCATCTGTTCAACAGACGTGGGTGGAGTGTGAACCGGGCGATATTTTAGTCAATCTACTCCAATTGAAAAAAAAAAAAAGGAAAAGGAGTGAGAAGATTGGAAAACTTATTTATAAATGGAACTTTGTCTGTGTATGTATGTGTGTGTGTTCGTTACCTATAGACTACGAAACGGTCGAAACAATTTTCTTGAAAATTTACACAGTTGTACTATAAGCATTTGCGAGTGTTCGTAGCTAGGATTTGTGTCGAGGTACCCCCGATAAATATCGAAAATCGATAATCGAAAAAATCGGTTTATAGAAGGAGTGATCCGATTTGAATCAAATTTTATGCACTCATTGACAAAGACATAAGAATCGATATTCAGAAATTTCAAGGTTGCAGTTCTTACAATAGTGCAGAAAATCGATAATATATATATATATATATATATATAAGGCAAGACGTTTGTGTGTGTCTGTTTGTCTGCCTGTATGTCTGTATTTTTTCAGCCTTTTTATTTTAGTTTTTGCATCGGGTTTGGCTCTAAGTTGGTATAATTGTAGTTCTTAGTCTCACCCATGGTACCATTTACTCAGAGGACTTATTTCGCCTTCAAAATTCAGTTTACGACGAAATGAATTTTGATATCGATACCAGGAAATCAAAATCTGACTTACATCCATTCATTTTTCTTTCAGTCTACGGTTTCGCTTTAACTGAAAACAACTATTGCTTTTTAGTCTTTCGTGCCAACGCCCAAAGTTTCTGAGCTCCAGGAGCATGGATTAGTTTTAAAGCTTTCATTATACCCAAGCATCGCCGGGTTATCCTGCTAGGATATATATATATATATATATATATATATGATGAAAATATAATTAAAGATATGACACATTTATGGGAAAATTGCTCATTATCAGAGATAGAGCTTGCGTACAAATAAATATAACAATGGGACACACAGTTCAACAGCGAGCGGCAACAATCTGTTTCCACAATTCATCTGTACGGTTAGACATCCGATTGCTTTTAGCCAGGATTGTAACCAGACTGTCATCAGTCGCCGATTCTATCTCTGAGCGATGGCCGCTCGGTAGAAGAGGCAAACTTTTAGCGTGTCATATACCACGTAAATATATATATATATATATATATATATATATATATATATGCACCGAGAACATGACACAAATTTTAAAAAAACAAAAGATAAAAATAACCAGTAAATCACCGACACTAATAAAATCTACTAGTAATTGCAGAGTAACTAACGAATGTCCATTAAATGGATATTGCTTGCAAAATATTATAATATCCAAATCTACTGTAAAATCAGCACATAACTAATGAAATGTATATGTAGGAGTTACTGAATGACTTTGGGAAAAAAAAACTACACACAAAATAACATTTACAAATAGTAAATACGCGAACAGAATACTCTTTTCACAAGGTATACGGAAAATTAAAAATAAATTACACTAAAAATATCATGAAAATTAAGAAACACATCATAAACCTACAACAATAATTCACAAATCTGTAAACTGAATGGAGGGGAATATAGCTATATTCACCTTCCCAGATCAACAGAAAATACTAAATAAACGATAAGATCTTAAAAAAAAACAAAACAAATTTTTACTAGATTATTTCAAATCAAAAATTAAAAACGAATATCTTGTAAAAATGGCGTAATAAAGCATGCAAGTATATGCACAATATACAACGCAAATAGTGTTACATAATTTAAACAATGTCAATTAAACAAATAAGAAAATATGAACTCCTGCAAACATAAAAAAGTAAACAAAAAATATAATTAAATAAATTAAAAATTATGTAACTGAATAAACCAACTAAGTTTGCCCACATAAACACAAACCTATGTAATAATAATAATAATCAACAAGTAATTATGAATAAATAATGACTGAAAAATTTTAGCAAACATTATAAACCACCTACAAATAATCACATTCGGATCCACTATTCTATTCATTAGCCTCTAGAATAATTTGAAATATCACTGTTAACACTGACCAATAAAAGTCACAATAATACAACAGACATTGCTACCCATAATGCACTATATAAGTATCATATAGAATCACACAAGAATTAATAAAAAAAAAATCCAGTCGCTTCAGTTATAGATTGAATGTGGCACAAAGCGCAATTATGAAGCACAAAATGAATACAGAACCCACTATTCAGTCGAGGTGCCAACAATAGAAATTATATTATCAAAATAATATTTGTTTTCTAAAATGAAATTCTTTGTTTGCCATAATGTCTCATTCCTTTTTTATGTACTTCTATATATATGCGCTAGTGACAAAAATTTCGTGGGGATACCCTCCGAATTTCGAAGAATCGCTAAAAATCAAAATTTTCGTGCTTTATACAAAATTTATTTAGTCTCTCTGATTGATTTCATATCATACATTGAATAATAATAATAATAATAATACTGAAATTAATCCATTGTTAGATAAAGTTTCCTTAAATATTTTGCGATTTTTGCCTAATATATCTTGCTGTCATTTGAATTCCTTGCATTCACTTACGCGCAAGTACTCTTGGGAAAGGTATTAATCAATCTCGTCCCTCCAGTTATAGGTAAAATAACAGTACAGATTGCGTTCTATAGCCTTGGCTGGCATAAAATAATGACAACCTACTGCAGGATAATCTTCTGCCCAGTCAGTCATGTCTCTTTCGAGATATGATCGCCCAAGCGTGTATCACGTATGGCACTTAACTGACTGACCCTGCTGTCTAATGGTAATCGTAGGGTTAGAGTTTAAATGTTATGTAACTATTTTTTCTCTTTTTTCTAATCCTTTCACTCTAAGCAAGATAATAAAGCCTCTTAGATGGATGAGGTTGCTGAATATTAGAAAATGTTATGAAAAACAACTGTTATCAAGGATAGAGCACACTGTAATGATATGAATCAAGAAGACAGATAATAACGACTGACATTGTAAACAAAATGTTGAAGATCAAAGATGACTTGAAATCAAGAAACCGAAAGAGAGTTTCACAAGCGAGAACTGTTAGCATAGAAATTACGGTCACATCTCGCTGTTTCAGCTATAAATTGATGAAACCTTCCAGCCAATCTAGTACTTCGGTTAAATTCATAAAGTCTATGCAATACAGAGGAAAGTTTATCAAGACAATTACCATGAAAGTATTTATAGAAAAAGGAATGTATCTGTTATGCACCGAACACGGTAAACGTGTTCGTAGTTGATATTGCTGAGTGGTGGGTTTTTCTTTTTTATCAATAAAACCTCAAATATTTTTAGTCTTTTTTACATGTGGGTGACGCTATGATATTTGTCATCGACATACAAAAATGATTAAAAATAATGGAGGCTTTATTGATAAAAAGAAAATCCAACATGAATAATATCAACTACGAACACGCTAACAACATGCTTACAGTGTTCGGTACATAACACATACACACTACTCTACATCACATATAACACCACATACATTCTGTTACATGGAAAATAACAATCAGCCCCTAAAATGGCTAAAAGTATAGTCGAAAGCGCTCGGATAAACAAAACATTTGGACGATTTTTATATAATTTATGTCCTCTAAAGAAACAAAACATAAGATCACATGAAAAATTACATAAAAAACTTAACCATGACACCTTGTCTGTCACTTTTAATGAAACCTCCATGAAGAGAGATTGCGTCCCAAATATCCAATATATATATATATATATATATGAACTTATTTATAAATGGAACTTT
>JBBBDQ010001568.1:3895000-3907500 GCA_037127315.1 Ascarosepion bandense | reverse complement strand
TGTGTGTGTGTGCGGTTTGTGTGTGTGCGTGTCTATTCATTAATATATATATATATATATATATATATATATTAGTAAATATAATAATAATAGTAGGTAATAATATATATATATATATATATGTGTGTGTGTGTGTGTGTGTGTGTGTGTGTGTGAGATTAAATAAATTGCAAACAATATGTTTGCATATTTTTAATAGAATCCCTTCATACTAACCGATAATCTTTCGCGTATTACAATGAAAAGATGTCAAAAATGCGCTGTAACGTTGACAGATTTTATTTTCATTCATTTCTTAATATATATATATATATATATAAACATAGAAAATTCGTCATGTTTATAATTAATGTGCATTTGGCTGCAATGAAATCTCTTGATGTTTTCTTGTGTGCTATTTTTAATGCTAGTGTCACGTATTTTTGTAAGAATATAGTTTTTGTTTATCAACGTTGTAGTTGGGAAAATTATTGTTGACTAATTTTTGTTTTATTTATTTTCTATACGAAAAATTATTAAACACTATATTTCTACCGTAATTTCTAAAATCATGTAAAATTTAAAATATATTATAAAAAATGTAACACAGTAAATGTTGTTGTTGTTTCTAATAATAATAGCCCTATCATATCTAAACTAGAGACGACTAATATAGTGTATGAATTGCCCTTTAAAAGATTGTGTTTCTTTTCATAAATCAGTTACCTACATTGGTCATAATACCACTTCCCTGATTTGGCGCCTTACATGCCACCTATGTAGTAATAATAGTGCAATAAAAACATTTCTTAACCCACAACTTACAGGAACCCTTAAGAAAGTTTTTGGTTGAAAATACACAAATACGATTTAAATCACAATATCAAAAACACCTCGCTATAAGAGAGGCACTATATATCAAACAATTTTCTCCTACTATCAACCTTACACTATTTAACATTGGTAATGGAGTCTTGAATTTCTTTTTAAATTGACAGACGCTCACACAATGCCCGCTGCATCATGTGGCAACTTTAAAGAACTCTCCCTTTCAAAAAACGAAACAAAACAATTAAAAACTGAAAAAATACATTACAGTCAAACATGAAAACAAGACAACACTTGAAAAATAGCATCCTTGAAAATGGCCTGTGAAGAGGTTGAGAACGCTTGGAAAGTCGAAAATTATGGAACATTTTGACAAAGAAAACACATAAGAATACTAGAAAAATTAAACAAAATCTTCCTTGTCGAAATATGTTTAAATGAAAGATTGTTTTCCATATATATATATAGTCATTTGCAGACAGATCTGTTTCGCTGTATCACAGCTCATCAGTATAGTTAGACAGCTGATTGCTTTTTACCGAGGATTGAAACCCGACCAAATTGGCGTCAGTCGGCGATTCTACCTCTAAGTGGGCAGACTTTTTAGCGTGTATATTATCATTATACACGCCCAATAGCAGAGCGTGTTCTAATTCATTGCTGAATGAACGATGCGTAGATGCCAGAGTAGTTACAGTTTTTCAAAGTCTACCATTCTTCCAGAGTGCTCAATTAGGGTGTGAGAGCGTAAATAATATATATATATATATATATATATATATATATATATATATATATATATTAATACAGTTTTCATTGAATAATATAGACAAGTTCTGTCTATTTATTTTGTGTAAGATCCGTTCGTATGATCTAATTAGCTTGATAGTGTTGTCATGGAAAGACGACAAGAAATCGCAATAATTGTTGATTTTTTATCAGGTCTGAGCTTTCGGCTTATATCACCCTGATGATTGCATACTGCATGAAATTCCCAGTGATTCTATAGACGTAGGATTAGATATATACTTATTAATATTTACTTAATAGCTCTGTTATGCTACATTGAGCACTGTTTTATTGACTCCAGAAAAAATAATCGTACATGTGCTTGTACTTGTAAATGTATATTTATTCATTTTTTTTAATTATATCACCCCGAGCAAGGCGGTAACGCCACCGATGCGCAGGGGGCTACGTAAGAGTGAAAAGATTAGAAAAGAGAAATGAATAAATCAGTCACTTCACTGAATTTTAATCTAAAATTTTCATTTTGCATATATTTTTATCAATCTTAATACTTGATCCTACTGAATTAAATGCATTGTTGACGAAAGACATTGCACTTATAAAAATATATTTGTTAAATTAAAAATCAGTGCTTTATCTACTATTATGCAAGGAATCGTTATATTTTAACCGTACGAGCCTTAATCTGTACCGGCCGACATTTTAGGATCCCAGGCAAATAATACACGCCTCTCTTAAAAAGGTTAATGCTGGTCTTGATGATAGGGGAAACGCGGTTAAAAAAAAGTAAGGACAAAATAGACGCTATTAGAAACTCTTCAGCCTATCTTTCGCCCTGATAACGAAATTGCGTCGGTTTATATACAAATGACTCTATGTCTTAGATGTGAATTACTCAAACAGTCTACGATAAATCGGAGATTGTTTCATACAGTATTGTTAGTGGGTATGTAGGTTCCTTGGACATTGCGCGCAATCAAATGCCACACATTAAGCCGAATCGGGTAACGCATCTTTATTCATTTCATCTTATATATATGAATATAAAGATATGTTTTTTACCATTTTTAAACTAGTTATTACGCGACCTAGGTTTCTACCATGAGTAGTATCTTCAGGCAATTTTTAATAACTGATTTTACCGTTATATATATACATATAACGAGAACTCGTTTACAAATGGAACATATTAAAGGTCTACAATATAATTGTATTGAACACTTTTTATTACAAATATGCACTGATATAAACTTATTAAGACCAGAAATTAAGTAATTAAACACTCAATATATATATATATATATATATATATATATATATATATATATATATACAGGTAAAAAGGACCCAAGAATTTACAATTTTGAGTTCTCTGACATTTACTTTTTTTTAAAAAGTGCTCAATACAATAAATATTGTAGAGCATAATATAATCATATAATTATAAATCAAAAATACATTCCGACACGGAAATTTCTGTTTCGAGATTTCTATCTCGTCATCAGGTAATGAAAATCATTTTTACAACTAACATCTAACTGATGACGAGATAGAAATTTCGAGAGATAGACATTTCCGTGTCGCAATGTATTTTTAATGTAATATTATATATATATATATATATATATATAGGTGAAATAAAAATCATGTAGGAAAAAAGTGTTATTATTTAAATACTGTTTCTCGGATTTTTAAATCATTCGTCCTTATTAAATCTCTGAAGAGGCTGCATCTACTCTATTTAGAGATTCTTGATATAAGCCAAAGATGCATCTGCAATGTTATTGGTTCTGATTTGGTATCTCGGCTTCAGTCACTTTCCCAGTGTCCTTTCTATAAATACTTCTAGAGTAATTGTTCTGATGAACTTTCCTCACCTTCAACACATAAATTGTACGTATGGGAACTATTTAGAACTTCATATTGACTGAAGTATTATGGTGGCTGTAGTAAGAATGGTAAGTAAGAATGTGTTATTTGGTGTAAGGAATACTGTGATATGTTTGGGTGAGTAACTGTGACTAGCTAAGTTTAAGATGAGACAGATTGAAGATCAGTTATACCCTTTTATGGCCTTGTGCAGTCAAACATGAGAACAAAACAACACTTGAAAAATAGCATCCTTGAAAATGACTTGTGAAGAGGTTGAAAACGCTTGGAAAGTCAAAAATTATGGAACGTGAATGAATATCTACAGCTATTACCCATGATGCCGTACAGTTCCTACTACTTTTCATGTTAGTAATACCACACTGGTGTTGCCGATATCTAAAGAACCGAATGAACAATTTACGCACAAGGGAGGCTTAGGAGTCTAGCAGCTAAAGCTAAAACAAAAAAGTTGAATGATTTAAAATCAGTTAATGGAGAAAACCAGATAAGTATTTCTTTTTGGCAACTGGTGTGTGATTGTTATGAAAGTATCAGTAATTGCCCACCGGATACATTTGGATGAAAATGAAAACGTAGAGATGGTCCAACAAAATTAAGAGGAAATAAGTATGGACGTCTTTTCATTGAAAAAATGGAATGAAAAACGGTCATTAAAAATCTAAATCAATATTTTATTCGTTTTATTAGACATGTAAAAAGATACGAGAAATGATGTGACTTTGATCCTCATAAATTTGGGGAAGAAATATTAAGAAAATCAAGTTTAAAGAAAAGCCTTGACCAATTGAATCTGTTTGACGGATCCGTGACAAAAACGTTAGGCTATTTCGAAGCAGAAGTGGAACAAAAAATAAGTTTGACGGATTACCTATTCTCGTGACAAACTGTGAAAAAATCACGGTCGAATAGGAAATAATGTGTTGAACATAAATTCGATAAAATTAGTGAACATATCCAAGTCAGAAAAAAACTGGAATGATGCAAAGTTAAAATCAAAGATAAATGTCTCCCCATCATATTTTCAAGAACGAAAAATGACAGTCTACTATTAATAGTTGTGAAAAAACTAAGAAAAATAGTTGAACGTGTTCCGCCAGGAGGGAATAAATGGGCCTGCCGTTAGTAATTTTAAGAAAGAAGTATGGGGATTTACACATTTGGGATGACAACAAGATAGGCGATAACCACAAAATACGTGAAGGCGCATAACCTATCTCTGATGTACAATGGGCATTTAACTTCATTGCAGAAATAAAAATATTTTCTATAACTGATATAAAGTCGGCATATCATCAAATAAACATTCACACTTACCAGAGCCAACGTGTCCACGGTGCTTTGCTTGTCGGGTTGCTGAGTTGTGATGAATGCGTGCGTAAACCCACGCCAGACAGTTTGTCGTCTCGTCATTCGACCTGTCATTTTATGCAGATTGAGAATGAGACCGACAGCGATGATTGGTGCGTCAGAAATTGTTTTTGTCCATAAAAAGGGTCTGAGACAATGGCTGCCAGTGTCGTTGGGACCGTGGTGACGTGCGCAGCTGAGAGAGAGAGCACTGAGTTAAGACTCTGTTTATTTTTGTCTGGAAGCTTCAAACCCACCAGTGAAGCGAGCATTGTAACCGAAACCAAACAGAAATTTACTCTTTAACTACAAGCTATTTCGGCAAAATGGGAGACAAATTCGACCTAAAGCTAATCCCAGAGAGGAAATGAATGTCTGGGTTGATGCAAGCTCCCTAGCAATTGGAGTCCTACTGAAGAGGGATGGAGTGGTAATCGAGGATGCATGCTGGTTGCTACCAACGAACGATGCTGCGCACATCAACCTGGCAGAACTTGACGCCGTACTAAAAGGAGTTCATTTGGCACTCCAGTGGAGGGTAACAAAGTTTCATCTGCAGACCGACTCCTTATGCGTATACCATTGGATGTTGGAAACATTGACAGGCAAGGCCAGGGTTCGCACCAATCAGCCAGCGAGATGCTCATTAGAAGACGGCTGACTACTGTTAAAAACCTTGTCACCGAGTATGACCTATCTATGGACGTAACACTGGTAACATCTAGCTGCAACCTTGCTGACGAATTAACTAGGATACCACAAAGATAGTTTAACGCTGTAAAAAAGGACGTCGATCCCGTACCACCGATGTGCGCTGCGTCTTTGGAGGAGCCGGACGAGATAATGAGGATACATCATTGTAGTGGATACCACGACGTAAGAAGAACGTGCTATTTTGTACGGCTGACCAATCCGTCAGTATCTACAGATACCGTGAGGACAGTGGTCAAGGAATGCCAAATATGCCAGTCAATAGACCCTGCACCAATTAAATGGCGAAAAGAAAAACTGGGCATAAAACGCTCATGGAGCAGGCTGGATATGGACATAACCGATTATGGCGGCCAGAATTTTTCACGCTAACAGATTGCGGGCCCACCAGATTCGCAGTATGGCGACCATTGTCACAACAAGACTCGTCAAGCGTGATCCGCCAGTTGGTGTCGGTGTTCTATGAACGAGTACTTCCAGAAGAAATCCTCACTGATAATGATACTGCCTTCTGCAGCAGACAGTTCCGGCACTTCCTGGACGAATAGGGGATCCAGCTTCGACTACGATGTGCACATGTGCCAAGTGGTAATGGCATTGGGGAGAGGTATCACCGGAGTATAAAGAGAATCGCAGCCAGAAAGCAGTGCACAGTCATGGAAGCCGTATACAGATACAACACGATACCAAAGAACAACGTATCTGCTTTAAGTGCTCTCGCCAATGTGATATATAGATACCAGGTACGAGTCAAAGGGATCGACAGCGAGTACGTGCCTGATAGATAAGAAGTGCGTGGATCGTACGAAACAGGAGAGGCCGTCTGGGTAAAGCCTCCCAATAGTTGGTGCACAACCCAATTCAAAAAAGGTGTCACCGGTATAGTAAGTGAGCACACAATACTAGTCGATGGACTCCCGCGACATGTGAGGGATCTGCGCTTCGTCCTCAACCCAACCCCCTCCATAAGTGACGGAGAAAGGGATTCATCAAAAGGCGTAAGTGCTAATCGAGCATGTAGTTAGCAATTCACACGAGGGCACATCAAGTGGCCCTGATATCGCTGACAGTTCGTCTGAAAGCTCACCTAAAGAAGTTCAGATAATGTCCCTTCAGAGAAGCCCCCGAAACAAAAGACCACACCCGCACTGTTATTTGTGCGATCAGGAGACCAGGTGTGAGTGTGACGATAATCATTCACACTTACCAAAGCCAAAGCGTCCACGGTGTTTTGTTTGTCGGGTTACTGAGTTGTGATGAATGCGTGCGTAAACTCACGCCAGACTTTGTCGTCTCGTCAGCTGCGTCCTAGCAAGTTTGGTCAAAGAAAGGAATATTCTTCGACCTGTCATTTTATGCAGAGTGAGAATGAGACCGACAGCGATGATTGGTGCGTCGGAAATGGTTTTTGTCCATAAAAATGGTCTGAGATAATGGCTGCCAGTGTCGTAGGGACCGTGGTGACGTGCGCAGCTGAGAGAGAGCATTGAGTTAAGACTCTGTTTATTTTTGTCTAGAAGCTTCAAACCCACCAGTGAAGCGAGCATTGTAACCGAAACCAAACAGAAATTTACTCTTTAACTGCAAAATACCTATTAGCGAAGGTTCTAAACGATTCATAAGAATAAACCCGTCAATAGGCTTGCTAAAATGAAAAAGAATGACCTATGCAATATAAATTCACAAGTATGACTTTTCAAAATATGTACACAAAAGATACAAAGTGACTGAAGTGGATATGCCAGGCCAGTACCGATTATATTACATATTCTTCTTTTAATTTTATCGAGAATATTTAGATATATAATCAGAGCACTAATTCAGACCAGGTATGGCAGCAATTTTCAATGAAAAAGCGAATGGTATTTATGAATGTGCAAAATAGATTCTACCGAGACAGACAGTTTGGCACGATACAGACAATCAATATTCCTACCAGAAGACCTAGCAACTGATTCAATATAATTACTCGACTTCATTTCAGTGGAAAACATTAGACCTTTAATGTGTAATAGTCTGCTTTTCTCTAGGTTAACATTAGCCATGCTGATGTAAGGCTAAACTAGTTTTCTGTGGGTGATAAAGATATGAAATTCGTTTTGGTGGTATTTAAATTTACAAGCCATCTCTTGCCCTTCTAGGTTAACATTAGCCATGCTGATGTAAGGCTAAACTAGTTTTCTGTGGGTGATAAAGATATGAAATTCGTGTTGGTGGCATTTAAATTTACAAGCCATCTCTTGCCCTTATTAACAACTGATTGGGAGTTATTTTCAAGAGAAGTTACCAATTATCTAACCGCTCGGATTTACTATTACGACAGGAAAAACTGTTGTCGTCAGGTTCAATTTGAATATAGTTTTCCTCAGCATATAATACCAAGTTCTATTTGAAAATAGTTGTCGTCACGATAAATAAAAGAATTAATGTCGTTTTTGTTTCTTGTGTTAGTTACGCTAAATTCAAAATTTAGTTAAAGTCTGTTGCAGTTGTTAACAAATGTGTTACTAAAAAATCGTATATTTTTCTGATTCTTCGCTTTGATTTAATTCGTACTAATATGACCTTTATCGGCTGCTAAATATAATCTCACATATTCTTTCATTAACAGTTCTTGTTAGTTTGTTTCTTGGAATTATTAATCTGAATCAATGATTCTTTTTTTTTTTACCTTGGCAGATTGCAATGCAGAACAAGCGACAGCAGAATGTTTCTATTCTTTAGGGCTTCATTCAGTATTATAGCTGTCACAAAAGAAAACTACAATAGCCTAGATGTGCTTATACCGAATAATGTTAAAAATAAAATGGCCAGAACATGTAACAAATATAGTTTAACAAGAAAAGTGGTTTGCACCGGCTTGGATCCGACCATCAGGATCGTCATTCTCTCTCCTTATTCCCATTCTTCCATGTGGTAGAGGTGGCCGAGAGGGCTATGAAGGCCAGCCTACTCCTGAAGAGTAGTTAAGGAGAATTTGACGAGGTCATTAATGTGAATTTGATTTTGGTGGACAACTGTGCGACGGAGAAGCCCACCCACTTGGCCAGAAGCGCCCTTTTCTCGGCTCAAAGGGAAATGAGACAAGCGAGATCTGGTAAACCAAAAATGTTTGGCCTCTCAAGGTCTCTTGGTTACGTCAACCCGACTGGTGCTGTCCTCTTCTTCCGGTTTGGTCGTTGAGATCATGTAGATCTTTGCCGATTCCGCCGTTGGAATATTCTGGGATTGGTCTTTTTCAGTTTGGTCCTTCTTCGACCTTAACGTCATAGGTAGACCCACAAGTGTTGGAACTCCAGACGACTTTGCTCTTGGTATCACTGAGACAAGTAAGCCCTCTACTATGACAAGAAATGACCACATATATTTTACACTGGATGTAGGAATGAACCATTCGTTATCAAATTAACAAGAAAAGGAACTACAAAAAATGTTAACAATAAGAGAAAAAACCCACCCAGTATTAGGATATATAATAGAGAATGGTTTGGAAATTGTAACTCACACAAGGTATATCGAAGGCAAGAGAAGCAGTGACAAGTAGCGAGTGAGATATGTGAAAAGAAAATAACAGAAGAAGATAAAAAAAGAGGAATTTTTAGTGACAGTAACAAAAGACTGGAAGCTGTGGAGAGCTATGATCTCGGGATATATAGTACATAGAGAGAAACAGAGTGTAGCGTGAATGTTTTTAAGCCCTTTATAGATTTCGGACTCTCAATTTATATCTTTTTTTACGACTGATCTAAGTGCACTTCAGGACACCGCTGACATTTTAAAATCAGACATTTTCATCATCATCATCATAATCATCATCATCATCATCATCCTTCATTTTCCTTCTTTTTCTTTTTCTTTTTCTCGTTATTCTTCTTAAAAAATAACTAACAAAAAAATAAAAAATAAAAAAGTGATGCTTCAGAACAAATACCTGAAGATCAATAGATATATCATAGCACAAAGCCTGATAAGTGTATATCAGTCAGTCAGTTAAGTGCCATACGTGATACCCGCTTGGGCGACCATGTCTCGAAAGAGACATGACTGACTGGGCAGTAGATTATCTCGCAGTAGGTTGCCATTGCTTTCTGCAGTAGACTGGTTGCCGACCAAGGCTATAGAACCCAATCTGTCCTGTTATTTAACCCATAACTGGAAGGAAGAAACGGATTAATACCTTTCCCAAGGGTATTTGCGCGTATATGATTGCAACGAATTCAACTGGAATTCGAACGTGGCTCTCCGAGTCGATATCCACTGGACCACAACGCACAACGTATATCAGACTTCTTAATTCGCCGTGTTTCTTCTGGTTGGTGTTGATCATGGTTCTCCATAACTTCTTGTCCCTTTTAGCTCTTAATAAGTTTTGTTTCTCTGTTATTTTTCTTAATTCCTGTTCTGCCATCATTCACTGAAGCCAATTAAGTATGTTACGCATTGTTGTTCTCTATCACAGTTGCCTTCAATCTGTCCTGTGAGTATCATATTTTCCAAGCCCTCTTCCTTTATTATGTTTTCTAGATACCTCAACTGTCTTTTCCTCATGTTAAAATAAGTTTTTTTTTTCGTTTCCCTTTTCTTTTTTTTTTTTAAAAAAATTCACCGTTGCTCACATGTTCGGTCCATGGTATCCTCACAGCGATTATGTAGAACCACGTTTCTTTTGCTTCAAATCTCTTCTTTATCTTTGAGGAGACTGTCCAGTACTCACTGCTATACAGGAGAACAAACAACAGTTTAGTACTCTTTTCTTTGTTTCTAGCGAAGTTTTTCTACTTGTTAGTACTCTGCTTAACTTTTGGAATGCATCTTTGGTTATTCCTTCGGATTGCTGTGCCATCTTTTTTCCATCTGCTGTTAAAAAACTACCCAGATATTTAAATTTACGCAATTGTTTGACTTTTGTAACTTAGATTTGCAATTTGCCCTTTAGACTCGTCATTTTGCGAACAACCATGCATTTTGTCTTCTTGCAGTTGTGGTTTAGTCCTTTCTTCTTCCTTTCCTTCACTCATATGCGTAATGTTATAATTTTGCTTCTTCCAGTGTTCATTAATTAGTTATCACATATGTCGTGCGCTGACAACACCTCGTAAATAATTGATTCTTTCGCTTTGGTCTCGAGTGAAGACAAAAAGATATTACAGAAACGCAGTTTGGCTTCAGAGAAAGAAAGAAAGAAAGAAAGAAAGAAAGAAAGAATAAACAAAGATAGTGAAGGCGATAACTTCTTAAAAACCTTGTCAAACTTTACATTTGTATTTTGTTCTTTCATTAAAAATAACCTACATTCATAATCACGATAGTTATATCAATATTTTGTTAAAGTTGATCAGCTTAAATATTTAACGAGGCAATTGGTTAACTTCTAAGAGTATTTTGTAGTCGCGGAATTTGCATGGACTTTATTCAAACCTAAAATTGAAAATTGTGAATCATCACCAACGTGAAATTTTCAAGGATGTTTCTAGTTAATATGATTAGATATAAAGAATAGACTTGAGGCAACTGAAATGTGATTCTACAGAAGGATTCTGAGAATATCAGTGACTGAACATGTGAGCAACAACAAAAGAAAATGGAAACAATAAAGGAACTTGTACTAAGAATCTGAAAGAAAGCTGAAATTTCTTGGATACATAGTGAGGAAAGAAAGATTAGAGAATTTGACACACAGATGACATACTGAAAGTAAGTAGGTCGTTGAATAACGTATCTAACTAGCTTGTGTAAATGAATAGCATAATAAGTAGTGGAATTTATAGTAAGTTTCTTAGAGTTACAAAAGTTAGGAAGTTGTGGAGAACCATGATCACGGCACATAAAAGAAAATGTTCCTCGTACAGTTACTGTAATCGAAACTAGTTTAGATGGGTTTATGCCAACTGTTTGCACAGTTCTTCAGAAAAAGCTCTTCCTGCTCATGTCTTCCTAACCATATTAATCCACTCATTAATGATATTTGTTATTTTACGATTCTTGTATGTGAATTATTTTTTCTTTACACCCTTCTTTATTGTGAAACGACTTGGGTTTTTAACAACAATCTAAATAATACAGGAAACAGGAAACGCTAGTTCGTTATATTTAGTTGCCTTATTATCGTGTTAGAAGAGGCATTTGGACCAAAAATGAGTCTGGTAGGGGAGGGTGGGGCTAAAACATTTCCAGCCCCTTGTTCGAGCGCATGCCTATAATATCAGCTAACGGTGGAAATTGCTTGAATAATAGGCGTCACTTGTTTTTAAGTACGATATCTGTTGTCTTCAATGATTGTCTATAATTAATATAAACATTTTTTTTTAATCGTATCACCCCGAGCAAGGCGGTAACGCCACTGATGTGCAGGGGGCTACGTACGAGTGAAAAGATTGAAAAAGAAAAAGAAAAAACCGGAAACCACATCCTAAACAGGGAACAAGGGATGAGCCTCTTAACCTGTTCAATAGACATGGGTGGAGTGTGAACCGGGTGATAGATAGATCTATCTACTCCAATTGAAAAAAAAAACAAAAACAAAGTGAGAAGATTGGAAAAGAGAATGCCGGAAACCACATCCTAAACAAGGAACAAAGGATGAGCCTCTTAAGCTATTCAATAGACGTGGGTGGAGTGTGAACCGGGCGATAGATCTATCTACTCCAATTGAAAAAAAAAAGTGAGAAGATTGGAAAAGAGAATGCCGGAAACCACATCCTAAACAGGGAAAACAAAATAACAATATATATACATTTCTTTTTCTTTACTCATAATTTTGTGAAAGAATTATTACAAAACTGTTATAATTCTAGAGAAACACATTCTGTCGCTATAGTTGCATTTAAAATAAACTGTTTATATCCGAGTCGGGACATTGGAAACAAAGGAAAGTGTGTTGGACTGCTATGTGATATCTGTTCATCTGTATGGCAGCGAAGGTTGAATGATCTCTTCAAGGATGAAGGAGAGGCTCAAGGCAGCAGAAATATGGTTCTACAGAAGGATACTGA
>JBBBDQ010001568.1:3860000-3890000 GCA_037127315.1 Ascarosepion bandense | reverse complement strand
ATGAAACGTTCTACCGAGATATAGTTATTACAGCGATTTCTACCGGTTGCAGTTCAGTCTGCATAGTCGACTGAAACTGGCAGTATATCCAGAGCGGTAACGACACGATAGGTGGGGGGTTTCCTTGACTGATGTCACCGGTCACTTCCTGTGATATTTTCAATGGTGATCGAAGACAAGCCTCCAAGTAAAAAGATATGAAGCTACCTTGTTTAAGATATGCTATACTTGAATAAATTAAATATTTAAATGCATATAAAATATTTATATATTTGACTCTGGTGCAGGCAGGCTCAGTGGTATTGTTCTATATATGACATAACTTATACAATACAGGTAGAGTTAAATTTGAAATGTAACGTTTCAAAAAGTACCAAAATGTAGCGAATGAGGACCATTTATTGCATATGACTGACACTAGTGGCGACTCCATAGACGATAGTTTAGAGGTTTTAAATGAATCCAGCAGTGACGAGTTTTGGGTGATTTGAGGACGAATAAAATGTTTGTTTTTTTTTTTGTTTTTTTTTTAATCATATCACCCCGAGCAAGGCGGTAACGCCACTGATGTGCAGGGGGCTACGTTAGAGTGAAAAGATTTGGAAAAGAGAAAGCCGGAAACCACATCCTATACAGGGAACAAGAGATGAGCCTCTACACCTGTACAATAGACGTGGATGGAGTGTGAACCGGGAGATCGTTTAGTCTACTCCAATTGAAAAAAAATGAGAAAGAAAAGAAAAATGAAAAGATTGGAAAAGAGAAAGCCGGAAACTACATCCTGAACAGGGAACAAGGGATGAGCCACTACACCTGTACAATAGACGTGGGTGGAGTGTGAACCGAGCGATACTTTAGTCTATCTACTCCAATTGAAAAAAAAAAAATGAAAAAGAAAAAAGAAAGAAAAGAAATTTAATGGTTTTATATTTTTACAATAATATTTTTAAAATTTTAATTCATTTTTATAAAAATAAATTCCTGGACAATAAAAGATGTATAGTATATTTACTAACGACCAACTAGTATGTCATTGTCATACAAACAAAATCCACTGAGTGATTAATGTAAACAATACATGGCGCCACTATGTGAGGGACGCTTGTAAGAATGTGTTGTTGTATGAGAATTACGTTTCCAGTATTAGGGTGCGTCTTCCAAGCCGCGGCAACTTGTAAGCCGGGAAATGTAGTAAATAAGAGGTGTCAAATAACTTTCGAGATGTATCAATGCCATAAAATATAGTTTCGTAGACATCGGCTTAATTTTCTTCCTCAACGCCGTAAAATAGATTCATGTGTCTTTTCTATAAATAGTTTTATGGTGATTGTTCTGGTGAGCTCCCCTCTTTGGTAGCTAGTGACATTACTGGATATGCTAAGAACTTGAACAGAAGTATGGTTAAAATGCCTTAAAATGACATATTGAAAATGGCTATTTCCTCACTAAGTTTTATCTGAATTACAGATATATATATATATATATATATATATATATATATATATATATATATATATATATATTTCTCGCCGTTTGGTGCATCAGATAGTGAAAAACAAATATATGTTTATAATAAGAAAATATTTTAACTTTGCACTTTCTTTCTTTCTCACTCAAATATCACTATTAATAATTATTAATTACGCCCCTTTGATTTCATTTACCCCGCATTTTAATATCATTTTTAATTTAATATCTTAATAATATTTTTTAAACTCTATGTAATGTTTGTCTATTTAAATTTTGCTCTTGCTAATTTAAAAATAGTAACCAAACATTATAAAACTTAACTTTCATGAACATAGTATGAACTTAAATTAAAATCTCTTAAACGGTTAGTTCGTAATATGCACCTGATGATTGCATAACGCGTGAAACCCAGAGTCGTGCCATTGACGTAGGATTATATATATATATATTTATTAATATATATATAATAACTCAGCGTATACTACACTGAGCACTGTTTTATTAACACCTGAATAATATTTTTATACATTTGTGTTTTCCAATAAATATATTCATTCAATCACATAATTATATATATATATATATATATATATATATATATATATATATATATATATATATAATTTATCTGTTTGAACATTATTTTTAATAGATACTTGTATTTTAGTAGATATTCTGTTATCAATTAAACAGTATATTTGTATATATAACTCTACCGGCCTGAATATTTTTCAGAAATTTTGTGAGAAAACTGTATTTCATTCAAAATTTCTCAAAAATATTCGGGCTGGTATATATATATATATACCACAACGCCACTATTTTGTCACTGTCTTCGGCCATCCGCCACGGTAGGGATGGACTTATATTTTCAATTCAATTCTCTTTATTGTTAATAACTTAAATGTTCTATGTTTACTGTGTGTTAATATTTTCTCTTTGATGGCTTATGTGAGCCGAAAGCTTAGACCCGATAAAAAATCAACAATTACTGTGATTTTTTGTTGTCTTTCAACGACATCACCATCAAGTATATCAGACGGTATGAACGGATCCTACTTGTCTATATTATTCAATGAAACCTGCATTAATATATATATATATATATATATATATATATATTGTTTAATTAAAAACACTGTATCTACTCAAATTTGAGTATCTATTAAATATAATGTTCAAACAAATTAAATATTTCGGTTGCTAATACATTTGTTAAATCTCCGGAACTGTCCTTAATATATATATATATATATATATGGGGGTGTCATGACTTGAATAGTTTCTATATGTTTAGAATTTGCATTTTTTAAGAATAGTTTTGTGTATTTGTTTGATTTCTTAATAATTTTTCTTTCGATACACATTTGTCTTTCTTCTTTTTTTCTCTCTATTGTCATTGCTTAATTTCCAAACGACTTTCTGTTAATTGCAACGTGTTCAGTTTTATGCGTTTGCACGCATGCGCGAACCATTTCTTTTATCTTTCAGTTTAAGTGGTAACGGATGGCGGTAATTCTGACATTTACGCTAAGGCTTATAAATGATATTCACCATTCACAAAGCATGGTTGATTATTTAGGACATTTCGATATTTAATCCCATGTATAGAAATGCGTACAAACATATCGACAGTTTGACTATGTATGAAAATGCCCATATATTTCTATAAAACATTGTGAATTAATTCTGTAAATCTTAATATTTTATAAGCGTTAATTATTTACACTTTCTTGGTATTTACAAATGTTTAGAAAAATCATCCCATTAAGCCTAGTTGTGGAGATTTTGTCATTAAATATAGTTCTAATCTCAACGAAAAGTGAAAAATATTCCATTAATATGGAGTCAGTTGGCTGACTCAGTTAAAAGAGAAAGAAAAAAAGTAACTTATTCTTTGGTTTTCCATTTCGTTCTCTTCCAGACAGTATGACTATTCATGGCCTCCCTATGTTTTAGAAACCAAGCCGGGGGCCCCTTATATCTTAGACTCAAGTTTTAATCTTCTAATAAATACGAAAAAATGGGGTGTGAACGAATACAATAAAACAAAATCAGAGGAAAGAGAAGGAATTAAAAAAGATGGCGGGATTTGATTTGAAAAGAAAGAAGAGAATACAGAAATAAGATGAAGGTTAGAAAATCAAGATGGTGGTTTGCTTAGGGATGATGTGCGTCCAAGGGAGATAGGTAAGAAGAAAAGAAAGGAAAACAGGAAAAAGGGAACAGTGCAACCCCTGGCGAGATTTCAAGGGTTTTCAGCTGCCACAAATAAATACATTTGCTTTTATCCGTTCATCGTAAAAAGGTTTTGTTATATTTAATACATTCAATTGTCAAGTTAATAAAGTCTAAAATAAACACGCTTTCCAACAGCCGAATATGCGATAAAAGAATAATTCATGTTTACAGAAATCTGTGTATGTGCATGTGTACGTGTATGTGTGTGCCTGTGTGTTTATATATTTGTATGTCTGTACATGCGATTGTGTATGTCTTTGTGCGTTTGTTAATATCTGTGTATGTCTACGCATGTATATAAGGGTATATATATGTGTGTGTGCACGCATGTGTATATCTGTGCGTGTATCCATGTGTGTACATGTATGCTTATGTGTGTATATATGTTTACGGGTGTATATGATTTTGTTCAAGTGTGTATGAGAAATAGTGGGAACCGGTCGTGATTTATCGGTCAATATACATACATACACTACCGACCATAATTATTAGGCTACCCCAGATTTTTAAAACGAATGATGTTTTTCATACTATTTTTAGTGGATAATTCGAAATGAAAATAGAATGGTTCTTTTGTTATTATTACTTTGCCAAATATTACAAGCCAAGGAAGCAAAAATGAACTCGTCTGAATCACCCTAATTTTTTTCCATTCTTTCATTGATTAAACTGCAATTTAGGTAATTATTAAATACTTTTAAAAAAATTTAATGCACATTTTATTGTGCAGTATTAACAAAAGAACCATTCTATTTTCATTTACAATTATTCACTAGGCAATAAATACTAAAAAATAGCATGAAATACATCATTTTTTTTAAAACACAGGGGTGACCTAATAATTATGCCAGTTAATATATATATATATATATATATATATATATATATATATATATATAGGGGTGTAATGGGAAATCAGTAAAGTCGAGTTCGAATTTTCAGTTGAATTCGTTGCATTCACTTATGCGCAAATACCATTGAAAAAAATATGTATCCACCTTTTCTCCCTCAGCTATGGGTTAAATAGCAAGACAGACTGGATTCTGTATGCTTGGTTGATCAGTCTATGCAGAAAGGAATGGCGCCCTACTGCGGAAACATATTTTGCCTCGTCAATTATGTCTCGAAAGAGACATGATCACCCAAACATGTCTCACGTATGACACTTAACTGACTGATATGATATATAATTTTATATTTGCTATCTTTCATTTGAATTAGAAAATTTGGCTGTATTTCGATAAACATTCAAAGTGTATGCACATTTAAAAAAACTATGGATCATTACTCGAAATTCGAACAAATTTTATTTAATTTCGAATACTCGGTATTCAACATTTATAAATTAATACCGAGTATTCAAAAATTATAAATAAAAAAATAATTTAAATAAAAGTCATGCGAAAATGAAAGAAAAAACTTTTCAAATTTAATAGCAGAAAATGTGACTTCTTTTTTCATATTTTAAGATTATCCATTTTCCAGAAACCTTTCTTCGGTATACGTTTATACATTCGCCTTTTAAAAGGGGCATCTGACGCACACATACAACGTCGTTGATAGACAACACTGTGTAGAGATATACGCACGTAATGGGCATCTATTTTAATATTATAATACACGATAAACTTGTTGGCCGAGACTCCATTTCGAGCAACAATATCGTGTGATCCTTCCTCAGATAAAAGCTTGTTAGTCCTGCCAGTGTCTTGTTTTCTATAGCATAGATGGAGAAACATAGTGCATTTTTTGTAGTTCTATTAATATTTTGGTAAACATTCAAATGTCGTTTTAATTAACTAAATGAGACACATTTTTACACTCTCTGCGAATGTGCCATCTTTGATGATTTTTGTGACCTACCCTACTTAGGATGTGTGGTGAGGTGTAATGGAGAGATACTCAGAAATAGAAATCAGAGAGTCAAGTTCAAATTCCACTTACGTGCAAATATTTGTGGTAAAGGTATGAATCCATTGCTTCTCCACCTTCCAACTATTGGTTGAATAGTAGGACAGACTCGGTTTCTTCGCGTTTGTTGGCAACTAGTCTACCGAAGAAAGAAACGGCAACCTACTGCGGGAATATCTTCTGCCTAGCTAGTCATGAATCGAAACAGATAGGATCACCTATGCATGTATCACTGAGTGACTGAAACTCCTTAGATTATGAAGTAGCCATGGCAAATGCAAAATAAGTAACAGAACTGTCCGACAAAGAAAACTGACAAAGTTTGCAGTAAACAATGAAAAGTAAACGAAAAGGTACGAACAGGGCAAAAATAATATAAATCAGGCAAACAATATATGCAAGGCAACTCAACAGTAATACGACAAAGCAACAGTAATATGACAAAAAGTTAACAAACTAAGAATTGAGGTTGACACACAAAACAAGTTCGGATAAAAAGAAAAACGCAGCGTCTTCACTTCGAGATGAGTCAGATCTGGATTGAGTCAAATGAAACCGCGAACTGGTCTCTTTTATTGGCTAGGAAAAAATTCTTAACATGCACTTGTGTGCAAGGGTATTTCTAATAAGAAAAGTGTTGAAGTCATACCCAATAGGATAAAAAACCAACATTCATTACACGTTAGATCAAATTCTGTTGAAACATTTTCAGGAAAATAAACATAACGACATTTGGATATATTTTTATTGTGTTGTTCAGCTGAAAACGATTGAAAGTCTCCCTTGTCATTGCGTAAAGCCTTTCTGCGGGATAAAACAACCTATGGCGAAGTTTTCCTAGTGATTTTCCATTGACTTTTCGAAGTGTGTTCTAGATATCATCTTACACCCCAATTTCGACTTTTGCACTGCTCTTATTCTTTCAATTATTTTTCCGTAGAGAAACTGCTTCGGGATCCTTCACCCTGACCACTAAATTAGTCCATCTTAACCGGCGCTGAAATTCCAGTGAAAATAAATTGGATGTTTTATAAATCCATTGGTAATAGTTAATTTCGCGGATCTCTTACAGACCGCTCTTCAGACCAATTTGGTCTGAACAGCGATCTGTAAGAGCTCCGCAAAATAAGCTATTACCAATAGACTTATAAAAGCATCCAATTTATTTTCATTATATATATATATATATATATATATATATATATATATATATATATATATATTCATTAAATTTCTACTCCAACAGCTTCTTTTCTCGCGCTTCCCGCCTGTGGAACTCCCTTCCACAAGTCTGCTTTCCCGACAGTTACAATCTCCAGGTGTTTAAATGTAGGGTCAATAGACACCTCCTATCACACTAACTCCCAACTATTCTCACAACACTCTCATCTACCCAACCCTCATTCTCTGTATCCTCACCCGCCTATCACCCACCCTCTGTTATTTCCTATATTTAATCAGCCTTTCTCCACTCTGCACAGTAGTGGCAGTGACATGCCTTGCTCGGGGTGAAACGCTTATAAAAAAAAAAATTAAAAAAAAATATATATATATGACAGAAAGTATGATATATAAACTTTATTTATCAGACTAATATTTGTGAACCGAGTAACCTGTGAATTATCGAGGAAAAGAATATATTGACACAAAATGGATCTTTTACGAAGCAGAACCCTTAATGAATTCGTTGCTTATCGTAATACATTTGACCACAATTTTGACTTAAGGAATAAAGCTTTAATTAACAGAAAAAAGTAATTTATTAAAGCGAAAATCTATGTAAAGTAATCTATTAAGATGTAAATATATAGAAAGTAATTTTATCGGGATATATATAGGAAGGAATTTACTTACGTGAATTTGTATAGGAAGTGATTTATTAAGGTGGAATGCATAGAAATCGATTTATTAAGGCGGAATGTATAGAAAGTAATTTAGGCAAAAAATATAGAAAATATGTTTTTAAGACGAAAATATATAGAAAGTAATTTATTATGGTGAAAATGTATAGAAAGTGATTTATTAAGACAAATGTATAGAAAGTAATTTATTAATGGTGTAAATATATTGAAATTTATTTCTTTAGGAGAAAATATATAGAAGGTAATTTGTTACGCTGGAAATGCATAGAAAGTAGTCTGAAATATTACGATGAATGACTAAGTAGGTCTTTACAGAATTATAATTTCCCAGTCTTCATAGACAGGGAAATTGATGCAAATAGTCCAGACATAGGCATATTAAGTATGAAATCTGCCAACTAATTGATATTATTTGCCCACAGAATTTCAATATTTAAAAGAAAAATGTATTTCCAAAACTGTCAATTAATAATGACCTGCAAATCGAAGTATCAAAAAAGTGAAAACTCAAAACTGCGATTATCACTGCTGTGATTGGGGTATTTGGATATTTGGGTATGATAAGGAAGGGTCATCGAGGAATATGGTTAGAAAAAAAAAAGGACTCCGGTTTAATATTCAGGCCGGTAGACGGAAATAAATAAATATGCTGTTTAATGAATAGATAAAAATAAAATATCTAGTCAAATATAAGGATATGCATTGTGGTGCATTGTATATAGGCTTGGAATGAGAAATCGAGTAGCCGAGTTCGAATTCCAGTTGAATTCGTTGCAGTCTCTTGCGCACAAATACCATTGTGAAAGGTATTAATCAGTGTGTGTGTGTGTGTGTGTGTGTGTGTGTGTGTGTGTGTGTGTGTGTGTGTGATGAAATTATAATGTATGACGTATTCATGGTAAAAGTGTTCAGTATCAGTGGGAGAGTCTAAGAAATATAAAAGTAGGCAGTGAGATCCAGACTGATCGGCACATCCTGTTTCATGCTTGAATGCAATAATCTGGCCTAAGGAGAACATTCAAGCATGAAATAGATTACCACTGTTCGCTGTTGACCACAGTTGCACTTACACACACATACACACACATAAAAAACACACACACACACACACACACACACACACATATATATATATATATATATATATATATGTATGTATTGGAGTAGATAGACTAAACTACCGCCCGGTTCACACTCCACCCACGTCTATTGAACAGGTGAAGAGGCTCATCCCTTGTTCCCTGTTTAGGATGTGGTTTCCGGCTTTCTCTTTTTCAATCTTTTTACACTTACGTAGCCCCCTGCGCATCAGTGGCGTTACTGCCTTGCTTGGGGTGATATGATTAAATATATATATATATATAAATATATATATATATATATATGTATATGTGTGTGTGTGTGTGTGTGTGTGTGTGTGTGTGAAAGTGAACATTGAAGTCAACACCAACAGGAGACCGTCTGTTTCATGCCCAACGCAATTATTTAGGTCTGGCAATTGCATTTAGCATGAAACAGACTGTCGCATCTGAGTGTTGACTTCAATGTCCGATTTCATACATACGATTAATCTCTGATATTCAGAACTTTTACCCATAAACGTAGCATACCTTTAAACTGTATTTTATCGGCTAGATAGATTGATAGTAGAGACAGAGACATGTGTGTATGCATGTGTAATTAAAAAAAAAGAAGACTACGTTTAACAAATTGTATAATGTGCTTTCTTCAAACCGAAAAAAGAAAGCTTATTGTATTGAGCACTTGTAAAAAAAGTAAATGGCAGAGAACTCGGAATTATAAAACTGTTGGTTCTCTTTACCCGGATATATATATTAGTCATCCACATACAAGCCCGTTTCGCTGTATCACAGCTCATCGGTGTGGCTAGACATATCCACTGGCTTCTAGCCAGTATCGAAACTCTACCGATTTGGTGTCAGTCGGAGTCTCTACTCCGTAAGCCATCGGTGCATGGCATCGGGGGAAGGGAAATTTGAACGTCTTGTATATAAGCAGTGTATACAGACGCCAGTCACCGAGAGAACTCAATTCATTTCTGAAGAGTCACGCATTATAGCCGAAGTGGAAACTGTTTTTAAAATTTTCTTATATATATAATTTCTTTTCAAGCAAAGCAATAAGCTCACTAAGACGCAAGGAGGTTACTAAGTGTTAAAGAATATATATATATATATATATATATATATATATATATATATATATATATATATATTTGTGAATGTGAGTGTGTTTGTGTGTGCATCTTTTCTGTTTCAATGATGTCCAAAAGAGCCAACTGCTCCTATATATGTTAACTTAAGATTTGTCAATGTTTTTCACAGTATAAAATACTTTATAATATTCAAAATAAAAGTATAAACAGCAACAAGTAAATAAATTGATTTTTACCAATTTCTATATGTCATATTATTATTTATCTCGTTTAGTTTGGCTCAAGGTCAAATATCTGGGATTCACTGTGAGCATCAAAATCGCAGCACATTTAGTCTTTGGGTGAGTATACTAGCAGTCATACACCGTCCGAGACGCAACTTATCACTGATTTGATATAATGTCAGTTCTTTTCTTTTTTATCAGTTTACTTACTCCGTCAGTGCAACATGTTATTCTCGGTATCTTTTTATTTGACCCTCTTTCTGTTTTAAAGTCTTTTTTGTGTGTAAAGAATTTGTGGTTTTATTGTTTTGTTTTATATTTTCAGCAGGAGTTGAAAAACTAAAAAATTAGAAAGTTTTATACAAATTGAAAAATGGCTCTGTTTGTTGGCCTTGGGAAATACGGGAATGAATACGACTTTTGTAGATGCCCGCCATTTTAAAAATAAAAGTTTCCCTCTTAAAACGTCATTCGAATAGATATAAAGTACATATTAGGTTGATGCTATAGCTGATTACAAATTATTTCTACCTAATATTAGCAAAATCTTAGAATCATCTTCGAAGTTGACGAAGATTTTTATTGTTCGGGAAATCAGTCAACTCTAGAATGTTTGGAAATTGTCGAAAGGAAAAAAGGACAACCATTAATCATTTGTCTTGTTGTTCGACACAGAAAAGATAGTTTTGTAGTCGCTGGTGATTGTTTTTCTTCTATCTTTACCAACCAACCATCAAATATCTCCAAATAAAGCACTACGTTTGGCATCTCAGCCTAAATGGAAAGTCTAGAGAATCTGTTCACTTTTGAGATATTTAAAAGGAATTCTTTATAATGAATTCCCATGACTAATATAACATGTTACTGCGCGACATTACAATTTGCAGCTGGTTCATTTAAATGGCGCATTAGAGTAGAAAGGATACGCCTTCGAAGTATTTTTTAATCATTTCACCACAAGTAAGGCTGTATCGCCACCGGTGTGCAGGGGGCTACATAAGAGAGTTAAAGTTTTAGGCAGGAGGAGAGTGAAGAAAAAAACAAACCAGCTACAGGGGGAGAAAAGGAAAGAGCAAGAGAAGGATGTGAACACAGGAGTGAAGACGGTTGCGGAGGTAGAGAGAAAGGAAAAGAACAAGATACACGGGGTGATGGAGAAAGGACTGGAGTCAAATGGATAAGAGATGGGAATTGATATTGCGTTTAAATTCATGGATGTTGTAGCCGTCAGGTAAGCAAGTATATGGAAGGGAGTTCCAGAGGCGGGAAGCCCGAGAAAAGAAGCTGCTGGAGTAGAATTGTCGCCTGCATTTAGTTGATCTAACTGTAAAAGGGTGGGATCTTGGTGCCAGTCTGGTTGCTCTAGTAAATACTTGTGGAGAGGGCACCATTTACCTAAGTTCGTCAGAGCAGAAAAATATTTATAGAAGAGATAGAGGGAAACCACATCCCGCCCATGAGAAAGTAACTTGAGTCGAGCTACCAGGTTGGGGAAAGCGAGTACCTGCCTTGTCGCATTCTGTTGGATTTCCTCGAAATCTTTCTCCTTTCAAGTGGAATTTGATTTCTGAAGAGGGAAAGGTTTCCAAGGGTAAGATATGGCGAATATGATGGTTGCCGAACGTGGAGAATGTTTCACTGGCCATAAAATAATGCACATGTCATGGTCAGTGATTCAACCTTTGTGATGCGGTGAGTTGACCAAACTATGCAAACTATCCTTGCAAGAACTGGCATAAACAACGGAAGTGAGTGATAACGTTATACTTTAGCGTGTATGCTGGGCAGAGTTCAAGGTCAGTCTGTAACAAGGGGCTTCACTCTGCGTATCTTAGCCCCGTTACCACAGCAACAGACCCGATCTTTTTCACTAAATCTTGTATATATATATATATGTGTGTGTGTGTGTGTGTGTATATATATATATATATATATGATATCTAGTGAAAAAGATCTGTTGCCCTGGTAACACACACACACACACACACACATATATATATATATATATATATATATATATATATATATATATATATACATATACATATATATATATATATATATATATATATATATATATATATCCAAGTGAACTGAACCAACAATTTTAAAATTTCGAGTTCTCCGGCATTTACTTTTTAATAAAAGTGCTCAGTAAAGTAAATATTGTAGAGCAATTGCTTCCGTTTTCTTACTTCACTGACAACTTCCCTGACTGCTTCTTCTTCTATGTGCTTTGTCCTTCTACCTCTCCCTATCCCTGGTGGCTCTTAGCACGCTTTCTCCTGTAACATCTCGCAACTCCCGTTCTGTCACCCACCTGCCTTAGCCCTTCAAATAGGTTATCCGCTGCTTTCCCCTGTCTCTTTAACCCTCTATCTGGCCTGTTAGCATCAGGTTCTCCAAGCCTTCCTTCCTCATTACATGTCCCAGGAACTTCAGTTGTCTCTTCCTGATGCTCAGTATTAATTTCCATTTCGTTTCCACCCTTTCCAACACCTCGTCATTGCTCACATGCTCGGTCCATGAATTGTGCAGTATACTTCGGTAGAACCACATTTCAGCTGCTTCAAGTTTTTCCTTCATCTTTGATGATATTGTCCAACATTAAAGAACTGACATCACATAGCAATCTAGTACTCTCTTCTTAGTTTCTAGCAAAAATTTCCATGCATTCGGTTTTTTTTAAGTTTATTTGTAGTCCTCTTTTGTCACTCTCTTCAGCTACCTTCTGTAGTGTCTGTAATCAGCACTGTATCGTCTGCGTATCTTATGTTGTTCAAATTGTGGCCTCCGATGACAAATCCTGGCATAACATTTAGGGTCCTCAAAATATTCTCGTTGTACAAGTTAAATAGATCCGGTGAAAAGACACATCCTTGTCTTACGCCCCTTTCTATCTTTGTATATCTGCTGAATTCGTTACCTGTGTGCAGGCAGTTTGCTGCCAGTAGAGATTCTTAGCTACAATCTCCAAAAACTTAATTACAAAAGAAATAATATGCAGCTTCGTTGTTTTTAACAGCAGTGTTCAATATCGCAAAGAGCCATAATAGAGTCAAATATTTATCGACATTTTAAAAAACCCATAAAATGTTTCCAATTCTTATATCTTCGCAACCTTCCTGATTCACTCAAGCTTCAGGTTCTATTATTTTGGTGCATGCTGATGAAGTTATCGAAAAGCCGACAGTTGTGTCAGAATGTTTGGCAGAATTTTAAGTTTGATTTTAAGTCGATCTATCTATCTATCTATCTATCTATCTATCTATCTATCTATCTATCTGTCAGATTAAATAAATTGCGAACAATATGTTTGCTTATTTTTAATAATAAGAAGAAAGAAAAAAGGTACAGTAATTTTTAGCAACACAGTTTTACTGTTACATTTGTTACTATAACTCACATCCCTGAAGATGACTTCAAAAAGAGGTTAAAAGTACTTGGGTACCTTAAGAAATTAAGGAAAATAATATATGTCAACGTTAAAGCTCATTTCTGACATCTTTTGCTTGTAATACGCGAAAGATTATTCGTGAGTATGAACGGATTTTATTAAAAATGAGCAAACATATTTTTCGCAGTTTATTTAATCTGACATGTTTAAAAGAAAATTTGCTGCCTAAATACACAATATATATATATATATATATATATATATATATATACGAGATTAGAGATTGAAACAGCATGGTGATAAGAATGAATATTGCATGTGAACTTGTCATTTACAAGTCTTAAGCGATCTTCAAATCACCTCTTACTTCTTTTCGTATAGTCTGCATAAATAAATCACTAGGGGATTATGAGACGTACAAAAGACAAGAAACCTCTTTCTCTAAAAATGTTTTACATCACTGCTACTACTGTTGATTATTATATTATAGTGCTAAATTTCTTCTTTTTTTAAATTTTTCATTCTATTCTATTTGATTTATTTTGCATAAATTCTTGTTCTGCATAAATTGCGTAAATTTTGTGTAAAATATTTGGTTTTGTATCTAAAATCTGTTTATCAAATTCAGCTTATCTACTATGAAGCATTATGCGGTTATAAGTAGCGTTGTAGGATTTTTTTTTGTTGCATTTAGCTCTGATTGTAGATTATAAGATTTTTTTATCGTTCAGTGAATAGTAATGTTTTTTTTTTTATCTAGGCGAAAGTTATAATGATTTTAGGTGTTTTCACATTCTCCCTGTAAGTTTGTTCGAGATAGGACATTTCAACATTGCCAACTCAACTTCGTGACAACTGAACTCTAGGACAACTCACCACCAGTCGTAAACAGCGCGAGGACAACTCAACGCTGGCGTCGCATTCATAGCTTTAGATTTTATAATGAGCATATTTCTTAGATCGGCTTTGAGTTGTAGAGATTTTGAGATTTTGCGTGATTGTCTAAGTAATTTATAAGTTACAACAATATATTTGTCTGACTGATGTTTTATTTTCAAAATCAGGCAAAGCAGCAAATAGAAAGCGGGGCACAGAGCTGAAGATGGAGCATTTCACAACATGAAGGTTCTTTACGGGGCTGCAGAAGGTGCAAAGAAACCTATATGTATAATTAGAGGTCATCCGAGTGGGTGGGTGTATTTCTCTTCACCAAAGTAGATGTGTTGCGCGCACGCACACACACACACACACACACACACACACACACACACACACACCAGTCATAGCTCTAGTTACCTCAAACATTGTCGGAAGCCAACAACAAACAACAACGAGTAGCAACCTGTTTCTTCTTGCATGAACGGAGCCAGTGACGAAAAGTGGGTGCTGTATGACACTTTCAAACGTACCAGACATTGGTTGTCACCAGACCCTATGCTTCACCCCATAGGACTGCAAATCGAAGATCATGCTCTGTATCTGGTGAACTGTTAGACAAATAGTTGATTAGCAGTGCACTATGAACTGCAACTAACTGTCCAACCCATCAATGCGGACCTGTACTCGAAGCAGTTGGAGCGTATGTAACAGCCAACAAAGCAGAATGAGCCAACATTGATTAATCGAAAGGGTTTTCTGTTCATTTATGAAATGTCATACCTCAGAGGTGGTCAGGAAAAATTTACGATGAATTGGCAGAGAGACACTGTACCAACCACCTTACTCTCTGAACCTTGAACCAACAGATGACCACATCTTCTATTCCCGGCTCAATAACCTTTGTGGGAAATACTTTGTAAATGCGGCAGACTTGTGGCAAGAGCTCACAGATTTCTTTTCATCTAAAGTGGCTGATATTTACGGTCAGGAGATTACATGATGAGGATTACTTTGAAGCCTTTTTCTTTTTTCAATCGATTTCACGTCATGCAAGTAAGTAAAACCACTAAGACACAAGGGGTTTCAGGATGAGTAATAATTCGCAACAATTTAGCTATTTAACCCATAACTGGAAGGAAGAGACGGATTAATACCTTTTCCAAGGGTATTTGCGCGTAAGTGAATACAATGGATTCAACTGGAATTCGAACTCGGCTCCCCGGTTTCTCGTTCCGAGCCGATATCCACTGGACCACAAATAGGAGCCATAACGATGATCTCATCCGAAAAATTACCATGAAAATATCTATAGAAAAACACAGAGAGGCAAATGGTGATGGGAAAGTGACTGAAGCCGAGTCGCCAGATGATGACCAATATTAATGCTGATTCTTTTTTGGATCTTATCAAGGAGCGAAGGTAAAATGTAAGGGCACCGGACTATACGTGGTAGCATTATTTTAATCATGAACGAATGGTAGACTTATAGATGCCCACCATAGGGAAACTTTCAAGCCCGCTATCAGCATGTCTAGTTTCCTGGAGAGCAATACGCTGCGCTTCTTAATCTCACTTTTTCATCCGAACTGAAATGGAACGACTACATCTAATTTATAGCTGTATCTACTGCTAAGAAGGTTGGGTCACTGTCAGGGCAGAAAGTTTTTCTCGTCAGAATCCATTTTGCACATTTATAAATCTACCATTCGTTACTGTATTGAATATTGTTGCCATATCTGGTCGGGTGCCCTTGCAATTCATCTCGAGATTCTCGAAAAAATCCAAAGAAAGACTGCAATGTAATCGATCCTGACTTCTCATCCCGACTTCAGTCACTTTCTCACTGGCGTGATGTGACTTTCCTTTGTCTTTTCTACAAATATTTCCATGGCAACTGTTTTGACGAGCTTTTGTACTTGGTACCTCAATCACATCAATTTCAGCGTGCTACTAGATTGGCATTTAAGTTCCACTCTGTTAGTGTTGAAATAGTTAAATGTAATCACCCTCTCAACGTTAACAGTTATATTTTTAGCACTTCACGTCTTGCTTACGTTTACTTGCTTTCCTGACAACTTCCCTGATAGCTACAATCTTCAAAAAATTTAAATACAATGTCAATTGTCATTTTCTATCTTCTGGAATCCTGTTCATCTTTAATCCTTTCTTCAATACCTATTTTATCCAGTTTTTTCTCTCGCCGTAACCCTATGCACAGAAGTGGCGGTCCCATTTTGCTTGGAGTGAAATGATTATACAATAAAAAAGAAAAGATAGTTAAGATAGATTCTAAAGAGAAAATTTGTCTAGTACGCCACAATGAGACAACTTTCTTAGCACCTGGCCCGGCAATGGATTTAATATAACTTAACAGTATGTCACATTTGCTGTATATTTTTTTAATTTGAATAAATAAAAAAACTGCAAGAAATTTTTGGTTACCTCATATTATTATTATTATTTTTATTTCTCTTGCGTTTTATTTTTTATTTATCATATTTTATTTGCGGAGAGGGAATGAGTTTGCAATTAATTTAACTTAGAAAATTTTCATCCTTTTACAATTTAGAATATTTGTTTAAATATGATTAAGGTAGCCAACCTTAATCGACTTCCTTATGTTCTATGCGTCATGGCCCTTCAGGGCGTAAGTGATCGCGACTGTCAACAACTTTCTATCCCACGTGGATCCAAAGTCCCTTCCACCTATCCATTCACAAGGGTTCGTCAAATAGATGGCCCACTGCCTTCTCCTTCATCAGACATTTCGAGGGCAAGATAAATCTTTGTGAGAATTAAGTCTTCCAAACCCGCCTTCCTCATTACGTGTCCAAGAAATTCCAGCTATCTATTTGCGATTCTGAGTATTAGCTTAACATTTAAGTCTTTAAGACTTCGTCATTTTTTACACGTTCTGTCTATGGAATTTTCAGTACCCTTTGGTAGAACCATATTTCTGTGGCATCCATTTTGCGCTCTTGATCTGTAGTGAGATCGGTCAGCATTCACTATTATACGAGAGGGTTGACATCACACAGATATTTGGGTGTCGTATTTTCTTTAAAAACAATCAAAAGATGATTATGTCTTAGAAAGGTGAATTTCTGTATAAAGCCGACAATTCTTTCCTGAATTATTGCTATATTTCGTATTTTAAAATTGTTTTAATATTCATTCCGTTAATTGAAGCAAATTTCTTGACCACCTTAAAACAAAAGAATTGTAAGAATTTTACATATAACATTAAAAAAAAGCGACCAGACGCACATACTTCTCCCTTTAGACTCACAAGTGGTATTCGGGCTTTTAATTTATCCGGGCTTTCTACTTTTTCTTCCCGCCTTTTCAGCGATCAAATATCTTAAACTTAATTTCTAGATTGGATTAACATTAATACCACTTGATTAAACCGTTTATCTTCATTTATGCGTGTTGCATAGTTCACTTATCCTTTTAATGATCTGGATGGTGTTGGAGTGGGGCAGGGAGAGATAAGTAAATGAAGAGAAAGAAAGAGAGTGAGAGATGGCTTAATGTATTGGCGGGATTATGACTTCCATTATTATAGTTCCTTACTTTCACTCTGTTTTGCATTAATTTTACTTATTTTATTTTTTGCTTTTGAAACTTAGGATTTCACTATTTTTTTTAGTAATTAAAGGGTCTTAACTTTACGCCTGCCAATTATATGCATCGCATAAAGTAGCCATTTATGAAGCTTTTTTCAAGTGTTCAGCAAGTTTTGATTTTAATTAAGTAATATTCGTTTCAAATAAACGGTAAAAAAACAAAATTCGAGCCAGTAATCTAATATCGTGAATGTGCGTTGCGGTGCAGTGGATAACGGTTCCGAACGAGAAATCGGGGAGCCGAGTTCGAATTCCAGTTGCATACATTTACGCACAAATAATCTTGGAAAAAGAATTAATCCGTCGCTTAGACCTCCAGTTATGACTTCAATAGCAGACAAAATCGGGTTCTATAGCGTTGGTTAACAATCAGTCTACGGCAGAAAGTAATAGCAACATACTGCGGAAAACTATTCTACTAGTCAATCATGTCTCCTTCGAGACATGATCGTCCAAGGCGTGTATCACATATGGCACTTAACTGACTGGCTGACTGAATCTAACCGCATGATTAACGACGGTTATGTGACGTGTCATTAAGTTTCCATAGTGCTGGAGTCGTTCTCTGCATTTATCTATCCTGCTCCAAAGCTATCTATAAATTAGTTTTGTTTTTCTTAGCTAAGACTGTTGCGAATTTACTGATGTCTTAAGCCTTATCAGCATGTGTAGCGTCCAACTCGTTCAAAACTTACTAAACTAGCAGTTATATATAAACGTTTTCTAAAAAATAAATTCTCTAAAAATGGTACCAGTCAGCAGAATTTCTTTTTTATAGATATTTTCCTTATTAGAGACTAACAAAAAGCACTAGTTCTTGGGATGACAATAAACTGCATCCAGCAGCAATGCCTCTGATTGGGAGGTTGTGAGGAGCATGGAATCACCTCTTAATTGCTGTTGTTTCTAGGTCCACCTTGACCCGGAAGGGTAGTACCTGTTAGGGTCCCAGCTATGGGCAAATAGTTAACCCCCAAACTGGGATCAAAATACTAAGAAAGTATAAAAATATACTTTTATAGTAAAAATTCGAGTAATACATTTTTGAAGGAACAAATATTATCAGTAATAGATATTTGAAGTCTTACCAGTAATTCATCTGACTCTCACCAAAAACTACTTTACAAAAATATGCCCCCAAAAAGCTGATCTACAAACTTATTGCTTACAAAAGCTGATCTACAAACTTATTGCTTACAAATATATTGTAAAAGTTTTATCAATGTTAAATAACCCATAATCAAACCAATCAAATCAGATTTCCCTGACGGTCCGTTTAGGTGAAACCTAGGTAGGTTCGTCTGGTTCATTAGGTGCTATTTAGTTTGCTCTACTTTTGTATTGAGCGCTTTCTGTTAGATGATTACTCGTATCGGGTTTTTTCTTTGGGCTTTGAGCTGATTTCGGTCCGAACACTTTTGACTGACTTTCATGCCCTAAGCTCTTTCTTTTTTTACAACCATTTTGCCCTTCATTCGATAGTTTTTGAGGAAGGGTTTCGAGACGTGTATAATTACGTATATATATATATATATATATATATATATATAGATAGATAGATAGATAGATAGATATGAATTAGTAAATATACATATGAGAGTACACACATTTTTAATACTAACATGCGTTAATAAAACAGTCTTCGATGTAGTATGAACAGAGCTATTTTATATATATTAAAAAGTATTTATATTGTCCTACGTCTCTGCATGACTCGGAGTTTCATGCGTTATGCAATCATTAGGTGCGTATTACGAACTGACTGTTAAATAGTTCTTAATTTAAGTTTACGCAATGTTCACGGGAGTTAAATCTTATAAAGTTAGGTGACTGCTTTTTAATAACAAGAGTAAAATTTAAATAGACAAAGACTGCATGGAAATAAAAAAATAAAGCCAAAGTTAGATGTTAGTTGTCAATATGATTTTCATTTGAAATAAAGTTTGAAATTTAAAACCTTGGGCCCTCTTTACATATATATATATATATATATATATATATATATATATAGGGAGAGAGAAAGATTACTAGGAATTTTTACTGCCTACTCAATTTTACTAGCATACCCGTCTGCTAAAGCGGCTAGACAATCTTTGCGACAGACAACTACTTGGGATGACAATAAACTGCATCCAGCAGCAAGGCCTCTGATTGAGAGGTTGTGGGGAGCATGGAAATTGCTGTTGTTCCTAGGTCCACCCTGAGACGGAGCGGTAGCACCTGTTAGATTTCCAGCTATGGACAAATAGTTAGCCTCCGTACAGCAATCAAAACACTATGAAAGTATAAAAATAGACTTTTATAAAAAAAATATATGCATAAACATAGACTTTTATAGAAAAATATACATTTTTAAAGGAAAAAAATATTACCAGCAATATATTTTTAATATAAAACTAGAAGGCATCTTCAGTTTTCTAAAGTGAATTTTTTTTTTAAATTTCATCAAAATCTGATTAAATCAACTTTGTCACTATAACTGAACATAAAAACATACCTTGAAACCTCATCTTTTTTGGTATTAAATAACCCACAGAGGTTGATATAATATTAAGCAAAACTTAAATTGTTTACACTGAATCTATACCGAGAGGACATTAGTTACAGTTTCTGGGAAATAATACATAATCTGTCATGATTAGTAGTTTGAACAACACCCGTACGCTGAAATTTTCAGTTTCGACGACTTGTGGCCTCGTGCAAGCACAACCGTCAACGGCTTCCGAATAGTACCATCTACCCAATTTCACTCACTCTTGGGCCAACCTGTCGTATAGTTTTTCAAAGACTTTTCAAATGCACCGAACGCTAGGATCGCCTCCTAACACCTTCCTGAATAATCGATGATGGTGTGATTCAAAACTAAGGCTCATTGTAGGAAAGATAACTTTATATGAAGGATTATTGAAGGTTTCTTGTTCCGACCAAAAAATCTTTCCATCTATTTTGTCATATTTGAGTAAGTGAAAAATTTTCAGTCCCTATTTCGTTTTTGTATTTTTTTTTGTTGTTTTTTTTTTTACTATTTCATATCAATATGGCCGACACTGAAATTGCGCAGGTAAAGGACGAGTTGTCTGCCCATTCTAAAAGAGAGAACAACAGAGAATGTAACGAGTTATGAAAGCAATATTAACAATCTTCTGTCATCGGGCCAAGACAAATGATCAAGATTATCTCCTGGATTCTATAACTGAAACATCATTAATCTTGTTGAGTATCAACACCCATTGTTTTCTTTTATCATTAGACATTTTCTCTCACTCATTCTCTTTCAACAATGATAAGTCGGCAATGAACTGTTAACGCCAGTGTGTATCAAATTGCGTCCGGCTTTCTGTATTTTTCGTTAATTTCAAAAATCGTCGATATGCATTGTGAACTGAAAGTAAAAGTCAGCACTGGTGCAACTTGTTTTTGAAGAGCCGTTCAAAATTATAATTCAGCAATAGACGCTTTTGGGTTTGGAATGGTGTTTGTGAATCTAGGTTGTTGTGTAATAGATATCGGCTCGGAATAAGAAATCAATAGAGCCGAGTTCAAATTCCAAGTGCATTCACTTGCGAACAAATACCTTTGGGAAAGGTATGAATGCATCACTTTTCCCTCCAGCTATAGGTTAAATAGAAAAACAGATTGGGTTCCATAGCCTTGGTTGGCAACCAATCTTCTGTAGAAAGAAATGGCAACCTACTACAAGAAAAATTTTTGCGTAGTCAGTCATAATCAAGAGACTTGATCACCCAACGTATGGCACTTAACTGACTGTTTTTGGCGCTGTGTACATTTTAGCAAGCTTAAAATTTAACAGAGTCATAAATAATTTCCGTTTTTTTATGACAACTTTATTCATAAAAAATAAACTACATTTACATTTTATCCAATTATATATTCGACGTTAATTGCAATGACGTTTCGTTCACCTCTCATGCAGCTTTTTTGTTATCTTCTGAGTAAAATTGCGTAGGTTTTGATCTTCGACGGAACCTTGAATTTTCAAACAATGCTTTTTGCAGCGATCGAAAAAAAGGTAAGAATTTCTGGTTACTATTTATGTTTTACAACTCCCCAATAAATTTTCACAAAAAATATTAGGTTGAAACATAATTTGTTTTTCCTTATCAACCTTATTACTCGAAAAATAAAGTATAAAGGCCTTTGAAGAAAGTCTTATTCTCCCATTTTGATTTTACCATTATAGACATTATTATATTCATTATATAATAACACTGTATTTCATGGTCGAAACAGAATGGCTGAAAAGAAAAAGAATCACAAACATGTTTTGTTCTGAGAGATACTTTTATACCGTAAGAAATACAGAAATCCATACAAATATATTGTAATGGTTGTTACAATGGTTTATAAAAGCATAGTATCACTACACAAAAATCTTCGCGTTTCGGAGGTACGTGTGCTCCTCATCTGGTGATAAGTTGAAAAAAAATTTTTTTTATAAACCATTGTAACAGCCTTTTTATAAACCATTGTAACAGCTCTACGTTGTATCGAGCACTCTTCATAAAAGTAAATGCATGAACAGTGGGTTTAAAACCTACGTGTTCTATAACACTATATATATATATATATATATATATATTAGTAAAAGACAATAGAAAAACTGTAATAGTTGCCAACGAGTTTCATCCAATGTGGACCTTTTCAAGGCAAAAAACGTGATGAATTTATTAAATCAAGTAACTAATAATAACAAAACAAAATGTCCTTAGTAACTGAAAGAATTTTTATACAGTTAACGAAATTTTTATACTGTTAACTGAATTTTTTATACTGTTAACTGAAAATTACGTCAAATACTGTCACGTGTGGATATATTGTTTTTATTGCTATGTTGACGGATTCCATTTCTTTTGATTTCTTGATACTGTTGTGTCCGGAGAGTAGAAATTCTGTTAAAAATATTGAAATAGGGAAAAAGCCTAGCCATAGATTTATATAGGCTAATATCCAATGCAGTAACTCTCAAGGATTTTCATATATATATATATATATATATATATATATATATATATATAACGCAGATAAAAATATATAATCTATATATACAGCAAGAAAAGTTTAAGGAGAAACGAAAAAGAATGGTCTTACATATAATATGTTTAGAACTCCATTTTCAAACGGGCCGGATTTATCTACTATTTCATAGGCGGAGATACTGCCAGGAGATACTGAATTCAAGAGAGAGAGAGAGAGAGAGAAAGAGAGAGAGAGAGACAGTAAAATAGCCATTAACCTACCTAATGAGATTGTTTAAATGAATGAACATTTCTCGTCCCTCAATGCAGCTGGTCAGAGAGCTCCTGCTCGTAGACGACTCGACGAGAATCGCTTCCTATTCAAAAAAGCTCAAAAGTGTCTTTCTAACAGGTATTTTTTGGTTTTGCCATGACCTCTTCTTTAAAGAAGTCGATCTTTAAAAAATGGTCAATCCCGATCAACCTGCATCAAAGTAAAATGACTACCTGCTTTTCGTCTTAGTCACCTGGGTAGCGTCATATCCACCAAACCCAGACTCTTTAAGTCTAATCTAACCTATGATAACTCGCACAAACATATCTGGGGCAACAGAAATCCGACGAAAATTACAAAACCCAGTCTGTAATTTCAACACGATACCAACGCTTTTATGTGGTATTAAATCTTGTTTCAGCTACCGTTATTGCGTATATAATACGAGGGCTTGTACCAGCAATGCGCCCACAAATGAAGCAATGAAATAACGTTTATTTGTTTTTCTTTGTTTTTGTTTTTTATGCTTTTTTTTTTGTTTTTTGTTGTTTTGTACACTAAAATGATTCACATAGCTAGTGCGTCAAGGGTTGATGCTAGATGACCAAAGAATCAACTTTGTTAGCCTGGCTAGTTGACAATTTTCTTTCAGTAATTCGCCAGCTTGAAGTACTGGTCTCTGCTCAGCTAGACAACCCTAGTCCCCTTAAAGAGACTAAAACTCTATTTGAAAATAACCTTCATGATCCGTGGCTGAAAACACTGTCGATGACTTTATTGTGACTGCGTGCAAAAATGTTGGCATTGAGATTTACAAATAATTCAGGCAACTTCCCTCATCGAATGGAGCTGCAGATAAAGAGGAGAAGAAGCAGCAGCATCGCAAGTACGGAGTTTCCTCTGAATGCCGGACCTTCTCTTGCAGCCACTAGCAAAAAGGAAACATCTTTTATATAGGTTACACTATCTAAATGAGAATCTTTAACAAACTCTCTTTAATTTTCGTTATGGGATTCGAACTATGACAGAACGTTGAAATCTCTTGACGAGTGGACCGAACGATTGCTTAAAAGATCGTCTACGAGTCTTTAGAGTCCAGAGCATCAATTAGTTAATGACAAAATAATTGTCCAAAATTGGCCAGCCACATGTGGAAATTAAAATTGAAATATGGAAAAGACTCCGATATAACTCGGAGCATTGTAAAAATAGCCAAACCTTACAACGGTGGTAAATTATACAGATTATGCCAGGAGGAAAAATTGGTTATTATGTTGTTCCCAGACAGAAATAAATTAGTAAATGAAAGAACAGAAATTATTTCCAAGTGTATCTATACCAATGAATACCTACTAGGATGATACAATCATCGATGAAAGTGTTCTAAGCCGCTTAAGAAACGTTTCCTAATTTTGAAAATTGTGTTCATAAAAAAATCCTGTTACCTAAGCGGTTGAAAGACGGTAAAACTAGTTATTGTAATTGAAAATCACCTGAAGACACCGAAAGGTAGAAACCTAGATCGCGAAACAACTCGTTTTTAAATTAAAAATATTCAAACGTTCTACAATATAATTGTATTGAACATTTTTAATACGGCTGTGTACTTGTCTAATTTAATTATAACCAAAAACTAAGTAATTATATATATATATATATATATATATATATATATATATGATTTTTGAGAAAAATATTTTCGGCGTTGTTTGTTTTTCTTTTTATTCAGTAGATTTATGTTTAATTCATTGTTCTTGGTTGTGGATAAAATAATTAATTACAATTGTTCATTTATAACTTATGCTCCAATATTACTTAAGTATTGTTTTACTAAAATAAATTAACCACACAATACCTATTTGTTATTTCTAACTCAGATGTACCTTAGTATACCAAAATTACTTTATTCTAACCCTAACCTAAACAATCCAGCCCTTTTTAATTGATGAGGTAGTACAAAATCAGATTTTTAAAAAAAGCTAAAATCCAACCTGCCGTTAAAAGTTATTGTCTACCCACTTAAATAATGTATGGTCTCAGCATGTATTTTACCCAAACAAAATTAAAAAGTGTCATGGCTTTGACATTATGCTATTTTGTTCTCTTTCGCGACCCAAATTTTTAACTCCATAGTTCCACCAATTCCTCACTTTTGAATTGAGCAATATTGACACACTTACAAGCATATTATTCAACTTTCTCCTGCTAACAATCCTCAATTTTCTAAATAGCTATGAATTCATTTTATATTTTCCAAATAAATCATTTTCACCCTTTATTTAAAAAAGAACAGTATTCTTCTGAAACATGAAAATTTTTGTGTAGTGATATAATGCTTTTAAAAACCATTGCAATATATATATATATATATATATATATATATATGTGTGTGTGTGTGTGTGTGTGTGTGTGTGTGTGTGTGTGTAAAATAGGATACAGGATCCCGACAACGTTTGAAGAAAAGGACAACAGTAAAACTCTTTCATTGAAACTAAATTACAAGCTTCGCCATCAGATCAAAAGCGAAAGAAAGAAATATGTATGTGTATGCATAAATAATAAATCCTTATTACTTTTTTCGCTAAGAAGGCGTCTTTTGTGGTAAAAGAAAATAAGGCGTGTCTAGTGATGAAAGAAAAGAATGGAATTATGTAACTTTTGTAAAAAAAATTGACATTACTATTTATTCTGTATCTTTTTACAATTTTCTTGTTTTTGTTTAAATTTATTTATACATTCAATTTATTTGCCTAAAATTTAAGGTAAATTATCGTACAATTTTTAGGATGGCTCGAACGCAAAATATTCATGTATCTTTTTCTGAAATTAATTTAAGGTAAATCTTTATCCAGTTTTTCAGAATAGGTTGAAAGTAAAAAAATATATTTTCTTTGATATATTCTTATTCCAATATTCTCTATTAAATGTTAAAACTTTTTCATTTTTCTTTTTCTTTAATCATCACTTTTTGAAGTTCTACTCAAATAAGTGGTTGAGTCTAACAAGGCAAAAATATTTGCTTTTTATTTTAATTGGCCTTAAGACTTTGGCCAGGTATATATATATATATATATATATATATATATATATATAGCGTAACATATTCAATTTTGAAACATAATTTGGTCTGTGAACAATAATTCATGTACGATGAACCAAAATCTTGATAACTCTTGATAACTTTCTTTTTTGCTTTGGACAAAAAATAGTCCCAACATATACAAAATTCCGTGAGCATATGTTTACAGTACACAGGTCAGAATCCTTTAATTTTTTTTCCTTCTATCTATCCGCAAACCTACGCTAACTGAATTTGCATATTTGTTGGGATTTGTTTTGTTCTAAACAAAAATGAAATCAACACCCTTTCAAAAATTCCGATTTCATTAACCAAATATCTAAATTTATTTTTGTCAGGGTCAAAGAAAACTGAAAAATGAAGAGCCATGTTTGTTGAACTTCAAAGCGAATATGTGGTATAGAATGTACATTTGATAGGTCTAGGTCAATTTTCTTTGTTGGATAGATAACTTTTCAGCACGCACTCGTAATATACCAAATTGATTCTTCACAAATAATGTCTTTATAAAATGAATCATATTATTTCTAAGTACATCCATTTGTCAGAAAATATCAAAGATCCTCTCACCAAAGTTCACGTCAAAATTCTTTGTCGGGAATCTGGAAACATGTCACTTACCTAAAAAGAAACAATTACAGAAAAAAAATTAGTATTTATAAAGTAAGACAACAAAAAGATCTTTTACAAATTCAATTTATTTTTTTCAAGACGGTTTTTGCTATTGTGTATTGAACATTTCATAAACGAAAGTGTATTTAAGTGTATTTATAATCTCTGGCGCCTCAGAGAAAGAAGTAAGTAAAGGAAAAATGGCGACGAAAAGTAAAAAGTAAAAAATATGTATTATGAGGAGTTATCATTATTTACATTATTTCTATTCTGACTCTTGCCCTCGTCTTTGCTGTTATTACAATGTTTCGGCCGTTTTGTCATCCGGGCTTCTCCAGGTGTATATTGATCTGGGTAACCGACAGGAATTCTGAACTGAACCCTTTATATAATCACAGGGGTAGACTATTCTCGCTCTACTATTCATATTATGGTTAGCCAGTTCGATATTCACCTAAGAGAGTCCGGAACGTGAAACGGCCGAATCGTTGGGATAACAACAAAAAATATCAGGATTATAGTTCGAATATAAATAATGTAAACAGTATTGTCCATTATCTCACACACACACACACACACACACACACACACACACACACATATATATATATATATATATATATATATATATATATATATATATAATGCAATATATATATTGCTCTTTCCAAACAGTTTTTTAGTCTGGGTGGAAAGAACCATCTGAATCTGATATTCTTTTTGGAGTAGATAGATCTATCTATCGCCCGGTTCACACTCCATCCTCGTCTATTGAACAGGTTAAGAGGCTCATCCCTTGTTCGCTGTTTAGGATGTGGTTTCCGGCTTTCTCTTTTCCAATCTTCTCACTTTTTTTCAATTGGAGTAGATAGATCTATCTGTCGCCCGGTTCACACTCCATCCTCGTCTATTGAACAGGTTAAGAGGCTCATCCCTTGTTCCCTGTTTAGGATGTTGTTTCCAGCTTTCTCTTTTCAAATCTTTTCACTATTACGTAGCCCCCTGCACATCAGTGGCGTTACCGCCTTGCTCGGGGTGATACGATTAAAAAAAAAAAACAGGTTTTGTACACTCGGACAGTTTTTTGTCTTTGTATTTAGCATACCCCTTTTGTGTAGTCGTTTGCAATGGATTATAATATTCCGTCCATTCATGTCTATTCGTGAATTCTTTCTGAGATATTCAACAGTTATATCAGTAACTGTCTTATCACTAAAAATTCTGTTTCACATTCTGTATTATCGGTTTTGAATGTTGTTTTAGGCCGATATAGCCACTCAATTTCTCTTTTATTGTGTTCTTTGCGTTATTGAAGTTCATTGGCGTTACTCTGATTCGATCTCTGAAGCATCTAGATTATTATTATTATTTTCTCCAGATTTCTTGATTTGCTGTTTAACGCATACATTTGCCAAGTTTTTTTTTAGTTTTTTTTTTTATTTAGGACAGGTGGTAATGAAAAGTTATTCTTAGCAAGTTGTTGAATATATTACATTGATAGAATTCTTCCGCGTATTTCTTGTATCTTATATAGTGGCCGAGTGGTTAGAATGTTCGCTTTTCTGACCATGGAGCCCGGGTTTGAAGACATGGTTTGTCAGGAAGGTGACTTCTTGATTTTCTCAGTTTAAAGTAGGTGATCCCAGAGGGTTGACTCAAGCCTTGTGAGCAAAGTTGGTTAGACGACTCCCTTAAAAAAGCCGTCGATTGTTATGCTAGCTCGAAGTTACAAGTCATTGTGACCGAGGTTTTGGGCGTCCTGGCTTTATTGAAATTATTATACACGCCGGATTACGCGATCTCACCCAGAAACCGTAACGCTCAGCATAGTTGCAGATTAAACTCTGAGTATTAAACACCCTGAGCAAGCATCTGTAATGTGAATCCATCAGTCGCCTTTTTAGACAGACATCCTCAGATACGAGTGGCCACACATACATATACAATAGGTGTAGTAGTAATAGCAGTAGTATTACGGCTACTTCACGTTGAAACATTGGTTCCCGTAAGATCACCAAAGTTAAGCAACGTCGAACCTGATCAGTGCTTAGATGGGTAACCGCTTGAGAATACCAGGTGCTGTAAGCTTCAGGTCAGGTCAGACTATGTCTGTTATTGGGACCACGTAACCCAGTACTACCTGTCACGTGTCTGGTTGTCGGCGACTAAACCGGCGCTTTCGCTGGGTAAAATCTCGGTGAGGAGCGTAGTGTAGGCACCCTGCAGGACCAAAAACAACACCTGTCAAAGGGCGGAAGAGCTTCTATGAGCCAACAGCCACCTACACAAGCAAACCAGCTATGGTTTAAATAGTCTTCGCAAACCCGTATTACCAAGCGTGGCGAGTACACCAAATTCCCTTAAATGACAGACATGAAAACAGTGGAAGTCATCCAGAGAGGTGTTCCTCAAATGAGAGTGAAAAAAAACCTTGATCTAGATCCAGTAGTAGTATTTGAATCTGTTTCTTTGTTTTACGTGCTAGCAACAAATTTCAACATCAATAAATCGCAAGTCAATAGATCATGATTACTGATTAGATGTGTAATTGATTAGGTAATTTCATTAGAATGAGTTTGATAGTTTAAACTTTCGTTAATGTTTTGTCATGCGTATGGACGGATAAAATTCATATAAAGTTAAAACATGTCAGTCAGTTACGTGATGCACGCTTAGGCGATCATGTCACAAAAAAAGATGTAACTGACTGGGCAGAAGATTTTCCCACAGTAGGTTGCCATTACTTTTTTGTGGTAGACTGATTGTCAACCAAGATTATAGAAGCCAATTATCCATGCTATTTAACCCTTAACTGGAGGGAGAAGCGACGGATTAATAGCTTTCCCAGGTGTATTTGCGCGTAAGTGAATGCAACGAATTCAACTAGAATTCGAACTCGGCTCTCAGATTTAATATTCCGAGCCTATATGCATTGCAGTCTGAACAGTACGTTCATTTTAAATTAGAACATGTAAACAGGTTAAATTCAGAGCCTGGATGACTACAATTGTGTCACGGGTGTAAAATTAAATAGTCACAGTCAAGATATAAAAGATATATAGAATTAAGTCAATAGAGGAGAATATACAGTATTTACATTATTCGGACCATTGTTCTCATTTTTGTTGCCATTTGTATTACATTTCGGCCGTTGTATGTTCCGGCCTTCTTCAAATGCTAAAAATTTTCTTCTGGCAGTCATGAGTTATCTCCCCCTAACTCTGTAAGTTACTTGTTCACCACTGCAGTAGCCTGGTGTTCAACTTACAA
>JBBBDQ010001568.1:3810000-3855000 GCA_037127315.1 Ascarosepion bandense | reverse complement strand
GGAATTCTTTCAATGTGTTGTCTTGTTTCAATTTTTATCATTCCAAGTGCACCTACTATCACTGGTACGATTCTTGTTTTCAATTTCCACATTTTTACTATTTCAATTTTCAGGACTTTATATTTTGACAGTTTTTCGACTTCCTTGGTTATTATGTTACAATCCGCTGGACAAGCCATATCAATTAATAAGCAAGGTTTTTAACTTTCTAGTTTTTAACAAGAATGTCCTGCCTATTTGCTTCAATTTTTTCTGTCTGTGTAGATGGTGTAATCCCAAAGAATGGGAAATATTTCTGTAACCGGTGTTGGGTAATGTTCAAACCAGTGTTTGTTTACATATTTTCCATAGTGTTTGCCTATTGTCCATTGTAAATATTTCCCTACTCTATCGTGACGATTTTTATATTCATTTGGGGCAAGTACAGAACATCCTGAGATTAGATGGTCTATTGTTTCTTGGTATTTATCACAGAACCCTCATTTTTTATTCACTTTATAATGTATAATATTTGCCTGAAAGTTCCTAGTGAAAAAAAAATGGTTTTCGCTGCAAATATAAAGCCTTCAGTCTCAGACTTTAATCCAGATGCCCGTAACCATTGATGAGTATTAACTTTATCAGCACGTTCTGGATATTGGCCATGCAAAGGTTTGTCTTGCCAGCGTTGTTTCATCTGTTCAAGAGCTTTATCTTTTCTTACTTTTTCATATTTTTTGCCGAAATATTTGGTTCTTGGCTTCTGTTTTGCTTTTCTACAGAATCTACAAAATTTAAATGTTGTTTGTATTTACTGTCTTCTTTCATTATTGAATATTCTTTTTTCTGTTTTCTTGTTGTCTAACTAATTGTATCATCCAGTCATTTGTTGTTTCTATGTATGTTAGTAAGCCAATAGTTGTTGTTTTGTATGACAATTCTAGCTGAATAAGACCTCTTCCAAATTCTTTACGGGGTATGTATAGACGGTCTACATCAGCCTTTGCATGATGCATCTCATGCTTAGAAAGAAGCTTTCTTGTTTTAGAACCCATTCGTCTAATATCGTTTAGAGTCCAGTTCAAGATATTGAAACTATATTGGACCACTGGGATGACAAGGCTATTAATGGCCATAATTATGTTCTGAGAATTCAGTTCAGTTTTTAATGTCTGTCGTAGTCTTCTATAGTACTATTTATGCACTATGTCTTTCATTTTTTATGGTGAATTTTTCACTCTCATTTACACCTAGGTATTAATAGTCTTCTTCTGGCGCTAAATCTTTTATTGTTACAACAGGGTCTAAGCTAATTGAGGATGTTTGTTGTAGCAATCCTCGTAAAACTGTAGCTACAGTTTTCAGAAGACCTTCCAAGTCATTTTCATTCTTAGCATAAAACTTTAAGTCATCCATGTAAAACAGATGGCTTATTTTCTTTTGGGATATTTTATAACCACATTCTGTCTTGTTAAGTTGACTGGTTAATGCTTTTAATGAGATGCAAAATAGTAAGGGAGACGAAGAAATATACATTTTTTGATGTTTATTTCCCCAAACGTATAGGTTCCATTTATATAATTTAGGTAAAAGGTATTTTCCCATATCGACATACATTGTTTGATGAAATTTATGAAGAGGGGTGATACCTTGTACATATTTAAAGTCTTTAAAATCCAGGAATGTGATACACTATCGAGTGCCTTACGATAATCTATCCAAGCAGTACTAAGATTTTTCTTACGTAAATTATTATTATTAATAATTTACAACATGTGCAAACTGCAAAATACTACACAATTTTACATTTTGTTTCGACATTGAAAGAACAATGTCTCATCAGGTAGTTAATAATGATCATTATTAACTACCTCATGAGACATTGTTGTTTAAATGTCGAAACAAAACGTACAATTTTGTAGTATTTTGTAGTTTGCACATGTTCTAAAGTAATAATTAATCATGTATATTTATTGCTGTGTTTTTATATTGAGTATTATTTTAATTTAATGTTTTGAACGTTGCAATTACTAATTTGTGTATATATATATATATAGTATAGGCAATTCAGATTATATATTATGAATATTGCATTGTCTAGGAAATTTGGGGTGGAGGCAAAATGTATATTTATTAATATATTATTTATATATAATTTATATCTCTTTTATAGTACACCGAGCAATAATGTATTTATATCTGCACTCACTGTACATAATATAAATTCTTAAGTTCATATATTGAGTCATTGCATGTCTGTATAAAATGTATATACATTCTTAAATGCCCGTAAGTTTTTATTTATTTATTTATTAAAAAAATATGTGCTGCGACGTAAGCATTTTCATATGAATATTTAATGATGCCGGCTCTTAAGTTATAAGTTATGAACTTAGCACTTGTCTCTCCCGTCCATGACGATGACTCAATAAACTCGAAAACTTAGGCTCTATTATTACACTCTTATTCCGAAATTGACTTCGGACAATTTCTCATGTTAACTGCACCTTATCTGTGAAGGATTATTCGGAAGTTAGTTGATTATTAAAATTACTCGGCGAAAAAATGTGTGTTGCCTTTAATATTTGCCTTAAAGAAAATTTGCTGCATGAATACACAGAATTTAAAGTGCATATACATTTTACATGTGAATGTTAAAACTAAATATATAAACTAAAGAATTTATATATATATATATATATATATATATATATATATATATATATATATATATATATATTGTAATTTTGTTATTACATTGGTTTATAAAAGCATAATATGACTACACAAAATTTTTATGTTTCAGAACATAACTGTTCCTCTTCGCCTGATATGATAAAATAAATGGTGAAAATGATTTATTTTTAAAACATAAGATGAATTCATAGTAATTTGGAAAATTAGGGAGTGGTATTTAAAGGAAATGCTTTAGGTGTGTCAATATTGTTCAATAAAAATTGAGAATTATGTAACCATGGAGATTTAATATTCGGGTTTTGAAAGTAGGCAGGATGGCTTGGATCTAGACACATCAATTTTTAATTTTGTCTAGATAAGATACATAGTAGGACGTTAGATATTTTAAAATGGGTAGACAATAATTTTTATCAGGAGGTTGGATTTTATTTTTTTATTTTTTATTTAATGATAGATTTTTTAAAACTACTATCTATGAGTAAAGGGGCTGGAAAGTTTAGGTCATATATATATATTGTTGAGTTGATATTAGTGTCAAAAATCTTTTTTAATTTGTTTTCTAATAAAAAGAGATTTTGGCAAGCATGTTTTTGTTGTAAAGTGCTTGATATAGAGATAGACATAGAGCATTAATAAGATTAATGTGAAATTTGTCACTGAGTTTGACACAGTTAAGTGAAAATCTTCTCCACATAAATTATATATATATATATATCAGTGTTTATAAATATGCATTTAATTGTGAGCGAATTCGTTTTTAAAAATCAATATATAAATATGGATTATTCATAGATATATATTCTTGTATATGCATCAAATACAAATATGTACAAATACAAATATGTAAGTGTGATAGATATATAATGTATATCTAAACTTTTCTATACATATAAAATATTGGGTAGCAACCTTTCATTTTAGCATGCTTCGTTCAATATGATAAATAAGCAAAATTTGAAATATATATATATATAGGTGAAGAGAACTCAAGATTTTACTATTTTAGTGCTTCGGTATTTATTTTATTATGATCAGCGTTCAATAGCTTAATATAATCATATAGTTATGAATTAATTAAGTAAGATCTTTAATAAAAACGCCATTAAATTAAGTTTCAGCCGTATGAACAATCTAGAAAAAATCATAAAAATTCACAATAATAATATTTTTAAAAACTTTAACAAAATTAATAAAACACACTAATAACGGAAAATAACAATTTAGACAAGAAAAATGTAATTTTAGAAACTCTATAGATTTCCCATTAGAAAACAGGTGCCTAACGGAATTAATCGTCTATCAATGCGAAATATTTTCAAAGGAAAATCCCAATAATGTAAAAATTTATATAGGAAGTACTAAGAATACTCTCAAACAGCGCATTTATCAGCACATGTCTTCATTTAATAATAACAAGTACAAAAATAGAACATCCCTATCAAAATATCATTGGTATCTAAAGGTAACAAAAAACACCCACAATAAAGTGGAAAATTCTAAAAGAAACTAAAACATGTACGTCCTTAAATGAACCATGTTCATTATGTTTATACGAAAAACTATATATTATTAAATCACTTAAGAATAAAAATCCATTAAATAAACACGATGAGATAAATGTTGTATGTAGACATTGCAAAATGTTCAGACTTGAATATGGATATAAAAACAAAAAAACAAAAATTAAAACTCTAAATGAAATAACCTGCATATAACCAATAAGTCGCTTAAGGAAAAATAATTACTGACGAACTATCAAAATAATGTAAATTGGAACATAAAATTATTTATAAAAAAATTTTCTTTTTATAAAAAGTTTTACAATAAATAAATAGATATTAGAAAGATGGGTTGAGGATAGCAGGAAGTTAATCAGAAAAAAGAAAGAACAAAAATGTTAATTATAAATGAAAGGTTTTAAAAAAATTAGAACTAGAAAAGCACTGATAAGAAGAATAAATCCGTCTTTCTTCACTCCTCTCTTGTTCTCCTATTCGCTAGAAGAGAAGTCAGTCAGTTAAGTGCCATACGTGAAACACGCTTGGGCGATCATGTTTCGAAAGAGACATGAATGACTGGGCAGAAGATTATCCCGCAGTAGGTTGCCATTGCTTTCTGCGGTAGACTGGTTGCCGACCAAGGCTATAGAACCCAATCTGTCCTGTTATTTAACCCATAACTGGAAGGAATAGGCGGATTAATACCTTTCCCAAGGGTATTTGCGCGTAAGTGAATGCAATGAATTCAACCGGAATTCGAACTCGGCTCTCCGATTTCTCGTTCCGAGCCGATATCCACTGCGCTACAACGAGACCAAAACAATAAAAATAAAAATAGAAAAAAAGCAAAATGATAAAATTAGGTTAAAAGCAGGTTGACACCTTGACCGTTAGAGAGAAAAAGAAAATGGAGAAAAAATAAAGCAAGGAAAAAGGAGAAATAAAGAGAAAAGGTTCTTCTTCTTCTTCTATGTACCCTGTCCCCTGAGAACGTAGGCGATCATTGTTCTCCACGTCTCCCTATCCCTTGTGGCTCCTAGTATGTTTACTCCCGTTACTCCTGTCAACCCCCGTTCCGTCAACCACCTGATCAGGCCCTGCAAATATGTTATCCCCTGCCTTCCTCTGTCTCTCTTTCCTTCTATCTGGCCAGTCAGTATCAGGTTTTCCAGGCTCACCTTCCTCATTGCGGGTCCCAGGATCTTCAGTTGTCTCTTCCTGATGCTCAGTATCAAGGTTATTCTTTGCCGTGCAACCAGACTGGCAACTGGGTTCCATCCATTCACAGTCAGGTTAGCCAAATGCAGACGACAATTCTACTCCTGCAGCTTCTTATCTCGCACTTCCCGCCTGTGGAACTCGCTCCCGTATTCTTGCTTTCCTGACGGCTACAACCTCCAGAAATTTAAATGCAAAGTCAATATTCATCTATTAACCACTGGACTCTAGGTCTCTCCCCACCCCCGTATAACATTCCCTTTCTCTCCACCTATGTATCTGTCATCGCACCTGCTTTCTATTGTTCCTTTCTAACTAGTTTGTACTCCTCACTCTTTTCTAATTAATCTTTATACATTTATGTAACCCCCTGCACATCAGTGGCGTTTCCGTCTTGTGCGGGGTGAAATGATTAAAAAAAATTCCAAAATGAATCTTCGCCCTGATTAGTGATCGGACGCGCAGCAGCCGGCTCCGTGGCAATCGGGCAAAGTGTAAGAAAGTCTCCTGTTTTATGTTTGTGTATATTTTCTCGACTATTTGTCAATGTTTCTGAGATGAGGTAGTATTTACATTATTTACATTATTCGGACTATTGTTCTCATCTTTGTTGCCATTTGTACGACGTTTTGGTCGTTGTACGCTCTGGCCTTCTTCAGGTGCTAGAAATCTCGAACCGAACCCTTTATTACAATCACTGGGGTATATGAACGCCATTCCTTACCTAGAGCATCTTCTGGGAGTCATGAGTTATCTCCCACTAACCCTGTAAGTTACTTGTTCACCACTGCTGTAGCCTGGTATTGAACTCACAACTCTTTGGGTTAAGTCATAGAAACTAACCAACGTCTATATCCACTGGGCCATGTGTCCTTAAGAAGATAATCCATGACTTCCAGAAAAAGCTCTTGTCAAGAAATGGAGTTCATGAAATTGGAAAGTAAAATCAAAAAAATTAAATTAATATTAAAGGGTTACTTTTGTTATGGGCAGATGTTGTATGAGGCGTCCAAAAGAAATCACTTCTAGTCTATTATTTTGGGGGAACGAAAGGCATTAAAAAGTTCTGTTATATTTCATCGAGAATTGTTTTATTAAAGCCAAAAGAAATATTTATATAGGTGTGTATATGCGTGTAAATCCATATGTATATTTATTTATATCGATACCTACTAATATATATATATATATATATATATATAGATAATGTGAAGAAGTTTTTGAGATGTCTTCACTCTTCAGGGTTTTGCTTTTTTAAACTAAATCCATGAAGAGTGAAGATATCACAATAATACGTTTACGAAAAATCGAAGTAGTCAAGACTGAAATAACACTGCTCCGCTGAATAAAAACATCTTCACATGAATTCTATTAAGGCTCTATGTCTATCTTGATATTGAGCACTTTAAGAAAAAAAATCTGCTTGCCTAAAATGACTTTGTACCAGTAAACCAATGTATAAAAATATAGCCATGGTGGCACCAAGCAAAATGACAATTTCACTCTCTCTTTCTCTTTCTCTCTTTCTCTGTGTGTTTGTATGTGTGTGCGTATGTGTGTGTGTGTGTGTGTGTGTGTGTACGCGCGAGTGTGTATGTGACACACAACTACATATGCATTCACATGCTTGAACACTAAAGAGACACACGTACATACACGCACACATAGCCTTATACATAATTTCATTACACTATATGTGCGCATTTATATAGACGCGAATATTACATACGTATGATATATATATATATATATATATATATATATATATATATATATATGCACACACACACACACACACACACTGATATTTGCGTATCCGGTTTTGGACTTTGATGGATGATGCACGTTGTCATGTCAGCCGACATCAAAGATTCGGACGGTTTATGAGGGAATTAAAATACACATATACACACAAACACACATATATATATGTATGTATGTATGTATGTACACACACACACACACACATACATATATATATATATATATATATATATATATATATATATATAAACACACCCATATATATTTATATGTTATATGTTATCTACTTTTTCTATTTTACATTTATCTTCAGACAATGGACAAATGCATGTGTGTTCACATGTTTACCAGAGTTTTCACATTCGTAGAACTTTTTCCGTTTCGTGAATACATAACCAGTAGACGAAATATACAGTGATCGTCTTGTTTGATTGCCTACCCGTTGCATTTTATATGTATATCCTTATTGGTGAATTTGGGTACACATAACTGTTAGAAAGCCTTCGATGATTCTCCTAAAACCAGGTTGAGAGTCATAGTGACTTGGGTATGAAGCATACTGGCCATGTTAAAACGATCCGTCACGACAGTTTATTCTTCATCTATCCGAAATTTTACCTAAGGTCTACTTACCATAGTTGCAGTATATACCACGCTGGATTCCTATTGGTTGTGCAATATTCAGGTCAATGTCTGAAGATTGCTTCTGAACAAGAAACACACTGTCACCACTCAGATCAACTTATATATATATATATATATAAGTTGATATAATAATATATATATATATATATATATATATATATATATAAGTTGATATAATAATAATATATATATAGGTTGATATAATAATATATATATAAGTTGATATAATAATATATATATAATTAGTTGATATAATAATATATATAAGTTGATATAATAATATATATATAAGTTGATATAATAATATATATATAAGTTGATATAATAATATATATAAGTTGATATAATAATATATATATAAGTTGATATAATAATATATATATAAGTTGATATAATAATATATATAAGTTGATATAATAATAATAATAATAATATATATATATATATATATATATATATATATATATATATAGCACCGAGATAGAACCGCCGACTGATGTCAATTCGGTCGGGTATCAATTCAGGCTAGAAGCAATCGGACGTCTAACAATACTGATGAGCTGTAATAGAGCGAAACAGATCTGTCTGTTGATGACTATATATATATATATATATATATATATATATATATATATATATATATATACGTGTGTGTATGTATGTATGTTTGTGTGTGTTAACATTTTTAATGAATACTTGTATTTGAGTTCAAATTCCAGTTGAATTCATTGCATTCACTTACGCGCAAATACCATTGGGAAAGCTATTAATCCGTCACTTCACTCCAGTTATGGGTTAAATAACAGGACAGTTTGGGTTCTATAGCTTTGTCTGGTAACCAGTCTATTACAGAAAGTAATGGCAATTCTAATGCGGTTTAATCTTCTGCCCAGTCAGTAATGTTTCTCTCCAGACAATGATCACCTCAGCATGTATCACGTATGACATTTAACTGACTGTATTTGAGTAGATTTTTTTTAATTAAACAGTATATTTATTTACATCTACTGGCCTGAATAATCGAGAAATCTTATTAGGATTCAAACCTGCGTCTCCTAGGGAAAACGTAATTAGATCTAACCACTCGACCACGTTGTTTGATCGTAAGTTTTAAGGATGTTTTTATTTTTTATTTTTAACTAAATATATAGATTTTTATATGTGTATCTAGAGGGACGGGAATGTTAATTTTTATTTCCCAAACTCGGTCAGTATATTGTGGCCTTGATCATATTTCAAGTTATTGAGTGTTTGCCTTTGCTTTTTTTATTATTAATACTTCCCTTATTTTTACCCTTTTTTACATGTCAATAAAACACCGCCAGTAAGATTCGCTCCGTTTCAAAGAATGTGAGATTGAAGTTTAACTAAAACCGCTTTATATAAATGAATTCAATTATTTTTAAACGTCTTTTACAATAAGTAATCCCTAGAAGCATATTGTCATGGAGAAGAACATTTTCTTCTGCGAACAGGCACAGAGAGAGAGAGAGAGAGAGAGAGAGAGAGAGAGTAACCAGGAATTTTATTTTATTTAGGGGGATATAAATTAAAGTCGACCTGAAATAACATTCCGCAGTTTACTTTAAATAGGCTCACTCTTTTACTGTGAAACCAACAAAATGTCAATGCAGATTCTACACCAGCAGCTTCTTTTCTCGCACTTCCCGCCTGTGGAATTCCCTTCCGTTTACTTGTTTCCCCGACAACGATAATGTCCAAGAATTTAAATGCAAAGTCAAGAGACATCTCTTGACTTGCATTTTCTCTCTCTCTCTCTCTCTCTCATGCTCCTTTCTTCGTCCACTCTACTCTCATCAGTATTCTTATCCTTCTCTTACCCACTTCCTGACACCCACCATAACCTGTCTCTCTTTCCTATAAATCCACTGTAACCCTCTGCGCACCAGTGGCAGTAAACCGCCTTGCTTTGGACGATATTATTATAAAAAGATATTCACATACTTATTTCTCTTTAAGTGGTATCAGTAATATTAACATGACAACTTCTATTCGTACTGGAGTCATGAAAAGGTCCTCGTAGCAATAGGATATACGCCATGGATCCTCATTTTGCTATTTCTTGTGTGGACATCTAGTAATGTTACACTGTTAATTGAACTTACTGAAAATCGCTTGCGAGATTAACGCTCTTTTGTATACATAAGCCAAATTCTCTATCCGTCCCCACTGTTTATACGCATGTATGTGAGTTCCGGTTTGCCCTGATTTATTTATGTATTACTTGTGTTGTTTCAGATGATTAATGACAAGTCTCTCGCAAAGCCAGCTTCAATGCTTTTTTTGTTGGCTCGACAATGTTTATGGATTCATCACCCACGCAGCGTTGGTGGCATCTTTTGTCGGTCTGCGTTCACTGCTGTCGGATCTGGAGCAAGGTTTCTTTTCAACGCCAGACGATAGACAATGTGCGATGGTTAAATTGTCACGATTTTATATTTTTCATTTAGCGCATAAGCGTTGTTTGATTTTTATTTTGCTGGTTTCCCAATATAATATGGTCAGATGGGCATCTTCTGGGGGGGAAAAAGGGCACCATGACGTAATTTACCAGAAATGCCGCTTGGCATTCACACCTGAAGCTTCAATAAAAATATTTCAGAGCTGTTGGATGTCAATCTGAGGTGAGTGCAGAGGACTCGGAAAGAGTTAAATGAGTCTAATGGTGACTACGAAGGTACGGCAGTGCGGAAAATTTACTCTTATCGTTATGATCAGAAAAGAATTCCCGAATTTGTTAGTGAGGGCCTCAGTCGTAACACGGAAATATCTTGAGGAGGTAGTGCTTCCCTGTGACAGAAGGGTAGGTGCTGAAAGGGTCTATACCTGGCAACAAGACTCTGCACCATACCACAAAAGCTAGAGGACACCGTCATGACTGTCAGACAATTTCTGCGACCACATCATCCCTTTAATCTAGCCACCTAATTCCCCAGTCTGCGACCCCTTGATTATTATATGTTGAGCGACAGACCAACAAAGTTCTTTATAACACCAAAGACTGAAGGCTAGGATTGTGACAGCATTCAACAGTTTAAACAAGGAGACCGCCCGGAAGAGATGCTGGAGATTCCGAAGTCATCTGGAGGCCGTAATTGAAGCCAATGGTAATATTTTTTAAAAAATAAATTTACTCTTTCACGATAAATATATATGTTAAAATGAGATATCATTTTGCGTAATTCAGACGACAATTTATTCATCACACCCGGTATATCTTTTCAAACGAGTTGCCGGTATTATTTTATTCTTGCGTCATTTCTACGACCATTTATCCATCTCGCATTAAACCGAGATGTCACTGTTATTATTTTAACCTAATTTAGACGACAATTTATCCATCTCACACTGCACTGTCAGTGTTATGCAAAGAGACAGCGTTCTAATATGACTTCTTTTTTTCTTTTTTTGACAAACTGGAAAACATGTTCGAAACTCAAGAAGAAACGGAAATTCCCTATTGGAGTTATACAAAGTAAATTTCGATGCGTGCATGTGGGTGTCTGCTAAAATCCTAGTATCCATTAAATACAAATCTTAAAGCAAATAATAATAAAAATAATAATATTAATAATAATGATAATAATGGTTACGTGAATCTTGATTAAAGTCTAAAACTAAAGGCGTTATTCTTGCAGCGCAAAGAACTTTCAGTAGGAACTTTCAGGCAAATATTATACATAATAATGTGGATCCAAAATGCAGGTTCTGTGATAAATACCAAGAAACAATAGACCACCTAATCTCAGGATGTTCTGTACTTGCCTCAAATAAATATAAAAATAGTCACGATAGAGTGGGGCAATATTTACATTGGGCAATGTGCAAACACTATGGAAAATATGTAAACAAACAATGGTATGAACATCACCCAGCACCGGTTAAAGAAATAGAAGATGTCACCATTCTATGGGATTACACCATCTATACAGACAGAAAAAGTGAAGCAAATAAATCGGACATTATTGTTAAAAACCAAAAAGAAAAAACTTGCTTTTTAATTGATATGGCTTGTCCAGCGGATTGTAACATAAAAACCAAGAAATTCGAAAAACTTTCACAATATAAAGACCTGGAAATTGAAATAGAAAAAATGTGAAAATTGAAAACAAGAATCGTACCAGTGATAGTAGGTGCACTTGGAATGATAAAACATGAAAAAAAAAAAAACAAAAAAACACATTGAAAGAATCCTTGAAAACCCCAGCTTAAGAGATATACAAAAATTGTCTTGTTAAGTACAGCGCACACACTAAGGAGAACTTTGTCTATGTAACGCTAGGGATGTTAGAGATAGGAAAAAAACATGAAATGGTGTCATAGCAACACATCACGACCTACCTTAGGTCTTCCTGCAGACTTGGTATGCAGTGCGACCATAGCAGAAATCAAATTATGATGAAAAATGACATAATAATAATAATAATAATAATAATAATAATAATAATAATAATAATAATAATAATAATAATTTCGGATTATAAATAAAATCCGTTAAATACTTAGAAATTTATGTTACGGATATGATAGGGTTGCCGGACGCCCCTTATATACTGAATAATGTATTGAATAATATTGTCCCCTGTCCTATACAGATCTTTCAGGGACGCTCCAAATATCCCGTACTTTGTTCATTTTCAAATTTACTGTCTTTGTACGGTTCTCCTTGCAACTTTATAAGTCATCATACTTTCTTCTCTCGGATTCTCTTGATGAAAATAATCCAACTGTAACGAAGAAACCAGTGTTGCTAGCTGCTTAAACAAAACTGACCATAAAGGAAAAATTTGAAACAACTAAAATGTATTTCTACAGGAGGTTGCTGCGGATATCATGTATCAAGCATGTGAGCAATGATGAGGTTTTAGAAAGGATGGAAACGAAAAGGAAATTAATACTGAGCATCAAGAAAAGCAGTTCTTGGGACATCTGATGAGAAAGGAAGTCTTGGAGAATCTGATACTCACAGCTCAGAGAGAAGGAAAGAAAGACAGAGGAAAGCAGCGAATAACATATTTGAAGGACCTGAGTAGGTGGATAACAGGGTTTGGGTAGGGTAACAGGAGAAAGCGTGCTAAAGGCTACCAGGGATAGGGAAACGCGGGAGGCCATGATCGCCTATGTCGGGAAGGGACATGGCACGTAGAAGAAGACCTTCTTGTAACTTGTACAGTTGGTATGGTTGGCCGAGGTAACAGACAGAAGGCCCGTCCAATGGGGGGGGATTATTTGCTGACGTTACTATATGTAAGATAAAACGTCTCCACCACCGAGATAGAAGGCCTGTTCGATGGGCGGGGCTTATTTGTAGTCGTCACTATTTGTAGGATAAACCAACACTACCACCGAGATAGAAAGCCTGTTCGATGGGTGAGACTTATTTTCTGGAGTCACTATAGAAGACCTGTTAGATGGGAGGTGGTTTATTAGCTGACGTCACTATATGTAGGATAAACCGCCACCACCACCGAGATAGAAGGCCCGTTCGATGAGCGGGGGCTTATTTTATGACGTCACTAATTGTAGGATAAACCAACACCACCAAGATAGAAGCCTGCTCGATGGGCGTGGCTTATTTTATGACGTCATTATTTTTAGGCTAAAACAACACCACCGACATAGAAGGCCTGCTAGATGGGCGGGGCTTATTTGCTGATGTCACTATATGTAGACTCTGAGAAATACGACTGTCTTCTTGTCTTGTTTTTTTTAAATACTTTGACTGAAATAATTTATCAAATATGCTGTGTGGTTGTGTTGTTCCAAAATGCAAAGGAAAAAAACCAAATGTGATTGTCTTTTTAATTTTAAAATAAGAATCTGTCAGTGTTATCAAAAGGAGAAAATAAAACAAACAAAAAAATTAGTGACTAATATTTTTATATTGTTTTCTTTTATTTGTAAAAAGCATTAAAACTTAATAACTAAATTAATTTTATGACTATAAATCCATGAGACATTGAAACAAAATAATGAGACGTTCTCCCAAGTTAAAAGAAATATTTAATTTTCTGGGTGAAATTTAGACTCATTATATTTTAATTTTCGATTCAAATACTTAGGAAATGTTTATAATAACTTCTTAAAATTTTGCCGATATTTCTAAATGGTTTTAAATTTTGTTACTGAATTTTAGAACACCTACAAAATTTATTATTTTATCACTTTGATGAAATTGCCGATTTTTAAATACGTCTGAAATTTTCCCTCATGTTATTGTAAGTTGTTTTTGCTATCTTAGATGTTGATAAGCGTTTTAAAATAGAGTGTGATTTCCCTTTTAAATAATTGTTTTAGGTATGTAGACTGCATTTTCGATCTAAAGATTATGACGAGAAACATCAGCATTTTATAAAAAAATTGATACCACAATTACTATTAGCCTTAACAATCCAATTCTTCATGTAGGTGCAATCACGAGAATTTTACCAAAATATATATCTTCCAAAAAAATTCACCTTGAGAATTCTGCTCTTGAAAGATCTTTGGATCAAATTATAGCTGATGAGTTTAAATCCAAATACAGAAGAGATTCCACAGTATTAATGATCAGTCAGTCAGTTAAGTGCCATACGTGATACACGCTTGGGTGATCATGTCTCGATAGAAACATGACTGACTGGGCAGAAGATTATCCCTCAGTAGGTTGCCATTACATTCTGCAGTAGACTGGTTGCCTGCCAAGGATATAGAACACAAGCTGTCCTGTTATTTAACCCATAACTGTAAAAAAGAGATTGATTAATACCTTTCCCAAGGGTATTTACGCGTAAGTGGAATTCAACTGGAATTCGAACTCGGCTCCCCGATTTTTAGTTCCGAGCCGATATCCACTGCACCACAACGCACATCCAGCATTAATGATACAGAGGGAAAAAAAGGAACAATGATAGAAATTACTGGAGTATGAATGAGGCAGCCCGAGATTCTTCGTATATGTGGCTCCATGTCCCTAAATCAGTCAATCTGTTATAACTGAACCTGATTTTGTAGTACATATATTCTGAGGTGGTGTGGAAATTATTATTATAGGGGAGTATGAGATTCTCGATCATGCAAGTGATACAAATACTTTGGAAGCTATTATTGAAAACATGAAAAAATGGATATGTCAAACCAAACCTCAAAGTGCGATTATATTGGTAATGTCCTTTCTATTATTAGTGCATAAAGAGTTACTTAGATATTTTATGCACTTAAATTTATATATGAGCAGTTAAAACTAATGGCACAGAGTATGTTTTAATGTTCTGCAGAAATAATGCCTTTTTCTTCATTTTTGTATAACTGCGAGCTAGAGGTTATAGGCTGTTAAAAGATAATGTGGGCATACGGAATTAAAAGTAAATCTATTCTCTTCACTGTTTACAAATTTCACAATTCAATATGAAATCCTAATTTTGACCAATACAAAAAAAGATAGACCCTGTACTGAAAGTAAAAAAACGAAGCCAAATTTTGTGAACCTATGTTAAATTAATTTTCTAACCAATGAAAGGAAGTGATTTGCAAAACTGAGAGAGAAGTAAATCACTATAAAAAAAAAAGTCGAATCAGTCAGTCATATGGAAGCAGAAATTAGAGACAACACCGCCAAAATGTGACAAAAGAAATTTTAATCTGCCGACCCGGACACTCGTTCTCACTTTTTACAGCAACAACAACAACAACAACAATATACTTCAACTGACTGCTAAATATCAACTCTGATGAGTACAATTTTCCTTTATTGCTTTACCTTCATTTTCTCTTCCTAGCCGGCCATAAGAAAGGAATGGAAGGAAAACAGACTTTATTAGTACTGTTTATTCTACATAAATACATCCGCTACTTACAACTAGAACTCTGGATTCACTTGACTACGTACTACAATTTATCCTTGAACATTTAAACATTTAATAATTTCACTTCTTACAAATTGATGTTATGCTGTTCTGTTAATAAAATTCTACTTTAACATATAAACGAAATACTTTTTATTCGGACCTTCAACCCTTTGATGATTCTGATAAAATTTAAGTTGTAGGTTATGTTTGACACAAGGCCAATTTGCCAAACATTCAACCATTTCCCTACTTTAACATCAAAAATGTAATATTACCTAGTTATTCAACCATCAGAAAACTAACCTTCTCAACCTATATGACTCTTATAGTTGAGCAGTATGATGACTGTTTTCTTATGTATCTAAACTTATTTATAAATGAAACTTTGTCTGTCTGTGTGCGTATGTGTGTGTGTGTGTGTCCGTTACCGATTTTCTTGAAAATTTACACAGTTGTACTATAAGCGTCTGCGAGTGTTCTTAGCTAGGTATTGTGTCGAGCTAACCCCGATAAATATCGAAATCGAAAAAATCGGGTTATAGAAGGAGTGGTCCGATTTTAATTAAATTTGATATACTCATAGACAAAGACATAAGAACAATATTCAGAAGTTTCAAGGTTGCAGTTCTTACAATAGTGCAGAAAATCAATAATATATATATATATATATATATATATATATATATATATATATATATATATATAAGGCAAGATGTTTGTGTGTGTCTGTTTATCTGCCTGTATATCTGTATTTTTTCAAGCTTTTTATTTTAGTTTTTGCTTCGGGTTTGGCTCTAAGTAGGTATAATTGTAGTTCTTCGTCTCAGCCATGATACCATTTACTCAGAGGACTTATTTAGCCTTCAAAATTCAGTTTACGACGAAAAAACTTATTTGATATCGATACCAGGATATTAAAATTTGACTTATATCCATTTTTCTTTCAGTCTACGGTTTCGCTTTAACTGGAAACAACTATTGCATTTTAGTCGTTCGTGCCAACGTCCAAAGAGTTTGATCTCCAGGACCATGGATTAGTTTGAAAGCTTTCATTACACCCGAGCAACGCCGGGCTATACTGCTAGTATAAAAATAAGTTTAAGCTACGAGAAGAAAATACATTACAGTATATTTACTTGTAGACGAAATTCACCTAAGCCCTTATTTTCATTGCAGTGGTGGTAACGTTGTTGGTTTAGTCGACGACAGCAATGTGTCGGCAACAAATTGTTTGCAGTGTCTTCTCACGATACGGGTCTGTTGTGTATAGCATACCAACTAAAAGATCTTAAAGCTGAGAATTTATTTGACATAGTTAAACATATAATTATTGGTCTAGAAGAGATGGGCCATAGAGTAATATCAGTCATAACAGGTAATAATGTAATAAATAAGAAAGCTATATCTTTCTTTTGTAATCCAGTAAAGTTTTCAGTTGTATATCCGCATCTAGTTATGAAATCTAGACCTCTTTTCTTCATATTTGATTCAGTTCTTGTACTAAAATGCATTAGAAATAACAAGCTTGGACCCCAAAATGCAAGTAAACCCATGCTGCTCTCAAAATTTTATCGTCATGGAAATCATGATTTAGATAATACCCAGTGTCGTATGTTGTACTTAGAAAATTTCATGTCCTGGAATCTCAGTCAATTTTGAAAAATTGTTATAAATTGACTCACTAGTTTGGAAAGGCAACACGTTTAATTTTTTTTTTTTTTTCAAATTTTAAACCAGTTCACTAGCCAGGGATTTCGACCTTAGGGAAACTGAAATTCCTACCTAACTTTGCAGAAGTTGCAGAAAAAATAAACGTATTTTATACTTGGTGGGCAATATTGAATGGAAAAACACCATATAAGGGTTGGTGGCTTAACAGTAAACATGCTAATCCATTTCAATTAAAAGATAACAGTTACTTCACAATGTATTCTACAACTTGTTAGACTTTTGGAATAGCCTTCCTGGAAATAATGGGAAGCTAACAAATGAAACCTTCACACCTTTCCATCACACTACTCATGCAATTTTAGAACTGACCAAATATTGCACAGTCAGTCAGTTAATTGCCATACTTGATACACGTTTGGGTGATAATGTATCTTTCAAAACATGACTGAATAGACAGAAAATTTTCCCGCAGTAGGTTTCCATTAATTTCTGTGGAAGACTGGTTGCCAACCAAGGTTATAAAACCCAATATGTTCTGCTATTCAACCCATAGAGAGGGAGAAGAGATTAATACCTTACCTAAGGGTATTTGTGCGTAAGTGAATGAAATAAATTCGGTTGGAATTCGAACACGGCTCTCCGATTTCTGATTCCGAGCTGATATCTATTGCACCACAACGCACATTCCTATTGCTCAGAGTTGAAAATGATGTATGTATAACCTGGCAAATTTAAAATATATCACCTTGAGGATAGGTTTGACGAGCAGAGGCAATCAAGTATTTTTAAGTGTGAATAAATTTCAGAATGTCTTTTTTAAAATTTTAAAATTGAGTTTGTCACAAGGTATTGATTTGAAGAATTGAAAAGCTAACTTGAATGAAGTGGCAAGGGATAAAAAATTAGATATTTATAAATTTAACAGATGTAAACGGATGAAGATGTTAATAAATACAGAGAATTTTTTCTGTTTTATTATGCGTAAAAGGTTATTGTTGTTATACAGTTTTGCAAGAACACGAAATGCAACAAATGCAAGAAGTGATAATGAGGACAAAATACCTGAAATAAACAGCTATTTACAGAGGATTAATAGAGGTTCTCTGCTATAGCCAAATGGTGCTACTAAAAATGTTATTCTCTATAATTATATAGTTATTGGTAAATAGACAAAGATTCTTCATTCGGTAAATCGAAAAGAATTAGCACCTTAAACGTTTTGGGAGATATTGATAATCTTGTGGTGAGGGTCACAATATTGGAAAATTAGAAAGAATGCTTGTCTGGAGCTCTTCAAATGTTCTTTTGAATAATTTTTGTGCTAGGGAAAATAAAAATATTGCTAAAAACAAGTTAACAAAAAAGTCAAAACTTCAGCTAAATTCCCCACATAACTATATAAAACTTTTGTATTTAAAATTTGTCTTTTATTTTCTACAGAAAAAACAATATCAATATTGTAACTTTACTACTTTTTTTTATAATCGTGTCGCCCCAAGCAAAGTATTTTACAGCAACTGTTGAGCAGGGGGGTTACATATGAGGTAAGTTATGAGAAAGAGTGACAGGTTGCAGGGGGTGTCAGGAAGAGGGTAGGAGAAAGATGAGAATACTGATGAGAGTTGAGTGGACGAAGAAAGAAGCATGAGAGAGAGAGAGAGAGAGAGAGAGAGGAAGCAAGTTAGTGAGATAGTAGATGACTATTGACTTTACATTTGAATTCTTGAAGATTGTAGCTGTCAGGAAACTATGTAAACTGGAGGAAATTCCACAGGCGAGAAGCTGATGGAGTAGAATTTGTGTTTACAATTTATTGGTTTCACAGTAAAAGGGTAGAACCTAGTTGCTAATCTTGTTGTTCTAGCAAATTCATGTATGAGGCGGGGGTACCAGTGAGCTAAGCTCGTCTGAGCAGAAGCCATGAAATTATTTGTAGAAGAGGCACAGGGAAGCCACGTTGCGCCGGTGAGAAAGTGACTGTATCCGAGCTACCAAATCGGGATCGATCACATTACAGATTCTCCGTTAGATTTTGTCAAGGACCTCTAGGTGGATAGCAGGGACACCCGACCAGATATGGCAGCAGTATTCAATGCACGGGCAGATAGTAGATTTGTATATGTGCAGGATTGTTTCAGACGGGAAAAACTTCCTGGCCCTACACAGAGAACCGACATTCTTAGCAGCGGATTTAGCTATGGACTCTACATAGTCATTCCACTTGAGGTTAGTTGTAAGAGTTAACCCGAGGAGGCGCAGTGTTTTACTTTCAAATAGACTAGACTGAAAATTTTTAAATGAAATAAAACATTCAAATAATAACCATGTTGATATTTTTTTATTGTAACGAAAATAGTTTTCAAATAATTTTACACAATCAAAACAAGAAGGAGGAATTTTACAATCTTTAAATTCAATAATGAAACATACGCTATTTATTTTAACATAGCAACAAATGTAAAACTTAGAATATTTTTCTTTTAGAAAATAAACTTTATTCTGAAGTAAAAATCGAAGCTTGCATTTTTTTCTTTTCTAACGTAAATGTAATATAAACACACATTCTATGTCATTAGACATTATGGAATAAAGAATTTATTCGAAGAGGCCCTCTACCTCGCTGGTGTTGACTGACGACAGCGACTGTTAGTGCTCTGCGTGCCAAACGCTCTATTGTTCAGTTTTCTATCTATATTGAATAAGACTTTATTAGCTTGTATTAAACAATTTTCAAATTATTTTACTTTTATTTTACTCATAACCCATTAAAATCATTGCATTAAGTTTATAACTCATGCCTCTCTTTTTATATTATGTATTGTTCTTGGAGTGTTGACACACCGAACACACACACACACACACACACACACACACACACATATATATATAGATATATAGATATATATATATATATAATCTTATATATATATATATATATATATATATATATATATAGTCATCCGCAGACAGATCTGTTTCGTTGTATCACAGCTCATCAGTACGGTTAGACATCCGATTGCTTTTTACCCAGGATTGAAACCCGACCGAATTGGCGTCAGTCGGCGATTCTATCTCTGAGCTATGGAGGTAGAAGGAGATAGACTTTTTAGCGTGTACATTATTATTATACACACGCCCAATAGCTGAGAGTGTTCTAATTCATTGCTGAATGAACGATGCGTAGATGCTAGTGTAGCTAATGTTTATATATATATATATATATATATATATATATATATATTTATATATATATATAAGTAAAGAACAGGTAAGAAAAAAGTGTCTTAAATCTAACACGTTTCACTTTAACAAGCTTCTTCAGAGATTGTTTCGTCTTTAAAAAATCTTTGAAGAATCTAGTTAAAGTGAAATATGTTAAATTAAAAACATTTTTTCCTACCTGTGCTTTATTTATTCTATTCATCTTGTCGGATTCCTTTCCATATATTCAACTCATATACATATATATCCATTTATCTTTCGGTCATATCCCGTTGAATACACCGGTTCGTTTCTAATAACCGAAGCTAAGCAACATTGAGCCTAGTCAGTACTCAGATAAGTGACCGCTTGGGATTACCGCGTAAGCGTTTTTTATGAATGTGCGTTGTAGTGCAGTGGATACTGTCTCGGTTAAAGGTTTTAATCCATTCCTTCCCTACTAGTTATGGGTTAAATAACAGGATAGATTGGATTCTATAGCCTTGAGTAGTAGCCAGTCTACCGCAGCAGGTAGTGGCACCCTGTTGCGTGATAATTAAATCCCTGAGGTCTATTGTCTGATTCATCTGTGACATTTGTGTGCACCGACTGAGGGTATCAATAATTCCGATAAAGTGTAGATGGTTCTGCACAAGCCTTCACTACTTTAATCAAATCACTTGTGTGGGTCTTCTGGCGATTTACCTTGGTTTCATAACTGAAACAATTAAGCTGCCGAATCGGATGGGAGAGTCCATTATATATATATATATATATATATATATATATATATATACGAAAAAAATCGCAAGATCGCCAAGACCTACCGCGGTTTCGCACAACTGCTCGTCAGGGCTTTTTGCTCTGCGTAACTGCCTTTTTGTTAACACTTTTTGGTTAGTTTAGTATCGAGCACTTTTCTTTCCTGGTGGTTCGTTCCGTTCGAGGGTTTTTTTTCTTTACTGTGAAGAACCGTATGTATTGTCGGTCCTACGCAGTTTTCTTTTTTTTTTCCCTCTTTGTCCAAAGCTCTATAGCCGAGGACAATAACGGAGTTAGATTCTGCTGGTTATTAGTGGTCTTTAAAAGTTTCTTGTGTAACATTTTAAGATTAGAATACGTACAGAGTCGGTTTTATTATTATTATTATAATCAGACAGACAGACAGACAGACAGACAGACAGACAGAAAAGAAAAAATGTTAGTATATTTATAGATTCATTGAAACTGTGTACATGGATTCGACCTTGTACCACACCTAACCTACGCTTAGTAAATCGTTACATAAGACTGATACATTACCACGATAGATGTGCATATATTTAAATGGCTAATTAAACCTTTCTGGACTGTGAAAGCATTACATGGTTGAGCAGTCGCAAGCACGCTGTGCTTAAGGATGGGATTCTTTATAACAGGGAAGCAGGTTCAAATCTAGGCGAAAGCCACACATTCATTAATATCACTTTCGAATGCCTCAACCAGTTAACTTAAATGTCCACAGAAACATTTAAGTGACAGACGTTTATTGAAACACATGTATCCACTAAATATAATGTTTAGTGTTATGATTTTGTCTGTTTATATGAGTGTTTGCCTATGTATATTTCTGGGTATGACGAGAAACTACATCTGGTAGCAAGGCCTCTGATCAGGAGATCGGAGTTTTTTAGGAGAGAGAAACCACTTCTTATTTACTGTTATTCCCATTTCCACCCTGGCTCGGTGTGATATTACCTATTAGAGTCCCAGCAAATAGTGAACACCCAAATAAAAGATTATAAAAGAATAAAAATTTATTTCTAAAGTAAAAATACGAGCAATGCATTTTATATATAAAAATTGCCAACAATACGCACATGCTAACAAATTGTATCGACTTCAGCCAAATCCGTTTAAAACACTGCTAAACAACTAACATGAACTCTTTCATGGCATTAATTCAGATAATATCCTTAAATCAAACTGTATTCAAAAATATAATTACATAAACCATACCGTCTCAAGCAATATAAAACTAGTTTATTAAAAAAAAAAAGCTTCAGCAGCAACCCTGATGCGGGGTAGTAGCACCTGTTAGGGTCCCAGCTATGGCCAAATAGTGAAAACCGAAAGAAAAGCAAAACACTGTATATATTTTTATAGTAAAAATAGCCGTAATACATTTTTATACATAAAAAATGAACAACAATTCATATTTATAGTAAAATTATCAACAATACATATTTATAGCAAAATTACTAACAATTCACACATACTAACAAATTGTAGCGAATTCAGTCAAAAAATGTTAAAATACTACCAAAGAAACCAACATAAAAGAACTTTCATTAAATTAATCCATATAACATCCTACAACTTATTAAATCAAACTGTATTCCAAAATATAAGTTCAACAAAAAACAAGCTCTCCTACGATTCTGAAGATGAGATTTTGATCTCTAAATATTAAAGAATAATAAATAAGTAATACCCAAAACTTTCCTTACCTTCCTTTATTTTACTAAACGCATTGTGATAGCCTTCAAGATATACCCATACAAAAAACAAAACATACTCATCACAGCCTCTAGTAATTACGTCAAAACAAACATATATGGAGAAAAGCATCCTCTACAATGTATTCAACTGTGAAACATAATAACATATATGATATTTTTATTACTTCAAAGCTCCTAAGTTTGGCATTAAATAACACATAAGAATTTGATATATCGCTACACAGTCAAATCAACAATCAATATATTGTCATCCACCTTATATTTCTTTAAAGATTACATTTGCTAATATTAAATCCTGGTAGGAGTTCTAGTTCTCTTAGAATTGTATTCGTGCAAAGGTTAAATAAAAGCGTTAAGAAGACATACTATTGTCTTAATCCTCTTTCTGCATTTCTCTAAATTTGTTCTTTAACCGTATGCAGGCTGATTGTTCCCAGTAGAGTTTACCCATTTCTTAAATATCATTTCCGCGTAAATCAAGTTTTTCTCATATTTCGAGTAGTTCTTCATGCTGCCCCCTGACAACTACAAACATTCTACCCTGAAGATGTCAGGTGAAATTGACATTGTGATGACGATTGCAGACAGTTACACAATCGGAAAATTTAAAAGAGACAATGTAAATTCGTTCTATAATAAGAATGTGTGTGTGTGTGTGTGTGTGTGTGTGTGTGTGTGTGTGTGTGTGTGTGAATATTCATGCATATCAGTCATCGTCCGGTTCACACTCCACCTCAAACTTTTAAAAATTAATACACCTTTACATTCTTTTCCTGCTTAAGAATCGGTTTCTGGTTTATTCTAAAGTCTTCACATTTCCTTCAATCCAGTGAACCCCTTACGTCTTAGTGACATTATCGCCTTGCTTGGGGTGAATTGATTGAAAAAGAAAATATTTTTGTCTGTAAGTTTTTGCTGGGTTTTTTATGCTATATCATCATATAGAGGATAATGGCTTTCCACAGATTCTTTTGCTTTCATGACTGGAAATTCTTGTCATCTTGGAAACGATAGCAGAGTGACTTCCCTTTGCGTTCTCCATGTTTTTTTTTTATTGAAATTTGTTTTTTTTGTTTTTGTTTTTCGAAGGCGACTCTTCTGTTTAATCCAAAGTGGGGAAGGGGGAAAATTAATCTATGCTTTTTTTCTAAAAGCAATAGTGTGAAGTGAATATAACAGGCTATGTCTATTCCGAAGGAGTAAAAAAAATGAAATAAAAAACAACTTTTAAGCCTTTGAATGAATGAGGCGAAAAAATATCACTGGCGTAAACAAGTCTTCGAAAGTAAGTAGCTACTTCATTCGGAAAATATCGAATAACATTTTTCAAATTAAATTTAAAAAATCGGGTGATTTTTTTAAGATTAAATAAGATGATAAGCAATAATGCATTTAGGGGTAAATTTTGCTTACTGCAGGAAAGCGACAGTCAAAAGAGGAGCTAATTCATAAAAGAGGATTAAGGAAATTATAATTCTAAGTCGACTTAAGAGTAATTTTTCTTCCTGAATTAACTCGAAAAATATTGTTTAAAAACCCAGCATCACGTGTTCCTTTATTTCTCATTTCACACATAACTTTTCTGACAAGTTATTAATAAAAAGTTTATATGCAATTACACACATACGCGTTTGCGCACACATATGCACACACATCTAACTCTCTCTCTCTCTCTCTCTCTCTCTCTCTCTCTATATATATATATATATATATATATATATATATACATATATATATATATATAAGTAATGGTTACTGATGGAAGTAAATGCCATAGTAAGATTTTTACTCTTAAAAAGTGCTCAATACGAAAGTAGATCATTAATATATGGTGATTATTATGGTATTTTTACACCGAAAATTTATAGCTCTTGATTTGCAGTATGCTATAATATTAATAATTACCATATATGTATGCTCTACTTTTAATATTTGTCTATATTTCTGAAATGAGGTAGTATTTAGAATATTTACATTATTCGGGCTATTGTCCTCATCTTGGTTGCATTCGTACGACGTTTCGGCCGTTGCACGCTCCGGCCTTTTTCAGGTACTAGGAATTTCTAACTGAACCATTTATTACAATCACTGGAGTATATCATTCTTGTTTCCTTGCTTATATCCTCTTCTGGTAGTCATGAGTTATCTCCCTCTAATCCTGTAAGTTACTTGTTCACCACTGATGTAGCCTGGTATTAAACTCACACATCTTTGAGTCAAGTTACAGGAACTAACCAACGTCTTCAGCAAGAACAACTGAATTTTTGGGACTTATAAACCTAATGTTTAGTAACCTTTTTTTACCAGAGTTTATATTGCAATTTTTTGATATTAATGGTTTTCTCTAGTATTTTTTATGTTAATGGTTGTCTCTAGTATTTTTGATGGAATTGGTTTGCGCTAGTATTTTATTTACCAGAGCTCATATTGCAATTTTGACACTAATGATTCTTTTTTGGCACTCCGTATTACTGGTTCTCATATTGTGTTCATCTCTATGCTTGGTCGGTTTAAGAGATTTTTGTAGCTGAGAATATGTGCTGATTCCTTAAGTTCTACTTATCTATTGAGCCCTTTTTAAAAGGAAATATCTAACTGTGGAATGTACTTCCATTAATAACTATTACTCATATTATTATTATTATTTGCACTTTTCAGGTTGGTCACTTCTCTCATTTACTTTTTTGCAACCATGGAAAAACAAACTTTATCATCGTTGTAATACTTGTGTAGAAAAACCCACACTTTTTGGAAGAATCGGTAAAAACGAAATGGTAAACACTGTCCCAAAAAACTCCAAACAGACCACCTAAGATTTTAATTCAGATTCCTTTTTCTCCTAGACTGGTTGCTAGCTAAGTCTGGTGAATTCAGTCTACTTTTAGTCTTTGTATTTCTGAGATGAAGTAGTATTTACAGTATTTACATAAAAATGTTAGAGAAAACCATTAAGATAAAAAATTGCAATATGAACTCTGGTAAAAAAGAGTTACTGGACATTAGGTTTATAAGTCCAAAAAAATCAGTTCTTCTTGTCCTTAAGGACACAGTGTCCAGTGGATATATACGTTGGTTAGCTCCTGTAACTTGACCCAAAGAGTTGTGATTTCAATACCAGGCTACATCAGTGTTGAAAAAATAACTTACAGGGTTAGAGGGAGATAACCCGTGACTACCAGAAGAGACTCTAAGAAAGGAAACAAGAATGATATACCCCAGTGTTTGGAATAAAGGGTTTGGTTTGAAATTTCGGAGCATACAACGGCCGAAACTTGGTACAAATGGCAACAAAGATGAAGACAACAGTCCGAATAATGTAAATACTGTCAGTCTACCTTGTTGTTTCATCCATAGCTGAAGGGAGAAGAAATGGATGCATGCTTTTCGCAAGGATATTTGCTCGAAAGTGACTACCACATGTTGACCCCACTTCACATGCATATATATATATATATATATATATATATATATGTGTGTGTGTGTGTCTTGATATGGGTATCTGTGTATGTGTGACGGAAATCTTTCGTTAATTACGAGTCCTGATAACTGAACCAGCCCTTTAATCTTTAGTGAGAAAGCCGAATAAAGAACTAAGCACCCATTTTGATAACAGGACATAACGGCGAAACAGTGCACAGTATGGGACAATGTCTCCAAACAATGCATTTGGTTTTGCATTGAGCGATGTTCTTCTAAACTGGTTGCCACCCAAGGCTAAATAGCCGAATCTGAGCTTCTATTTAACATGTAGCTCTAAGAAGGAGAATTTATTTTTAATTTCCGCACGAATATTTCCAAATAAGTGAATGTAAAGAACCCGACTTGAATTTGAGCTCAGCACGCCAATTACTGGAATTTACACACACGCGTTCGAGTGCGCGCACACACATACACGCACACACACATAACACGAATAAACACAGAAACACAAACCACATTCACACACACATACATATATAATACACACAAGCATATATACAGAGGGCAATGTATAAATTGCCGTCTAAATTACACCAACATAAATATTATCACTGACATCTCATTTTAATAGAAATATTAACCAATATTATACAAAATATCTTAAAAGACTAAAGAGTATATTTATTCAATAACCTCAGCCACGGCCTTCAGAAGTCTTCGGAATTTTCTGAATACTCTGGACGGTCTCCTTGTTTAGGTTGGTGAATTCTGCCATAACCCTTGCGTTCAGTTCGTCTTTGGTGTTACAAGGAATTTTGTTGGTTTCCTGTTCAACTGCGCCCCAAACATAATAATCAATGGGGTTGCAGTCTGGTAGCCAGATGTAAGGGGTGATGTGGTCACAGAAATTGTCTGACCGCCAAGATTGGTTTATCCTGCTTTTGTGGCATGGTGCAGAGTCTTGTTGCTAGACATAAAGTCTTCCCGCAGCCACCATTTTAACCCAGCGCTGCACTATCTCTCCAAAGCAGTAGGTCTCCATGTTCAGTCTGAGGCCCAATAGGTGAATGGAGGCATAACGTTGCAATCAGTAGGGATTATTCCAAACTCATTCGTAATCACCATTAGACTAATCGAACTCTTTCCGAATCTTCTGTACTGTTCTCAGATTAACGCGCAAACGCTCTAAAATGTTCATATTGGAGCTTCCGACGTGAATGTCGAACAATGCAACATGGCGGTTTCAAATTTCTGGAGAAGTGAATTGCGTCAGGGTTCTGACGGTACCCAACTGACCCTACTATAATGCGCAGTCGACAAAATAGAAAAGAAACAACGAGCATGAGCGAAATTAAACCACCAGCTTGCGTCAATTTATCCGTCGCACGCTATATGTATGTATGTATGTATGTATGTAAATGGAGACAGAGAGAGAGAGAGAGAGAAATAGAGAGAGAGAAAGAAAAAGTAAGAGAATTTTGGCTTTATTTTTAGGATTTCATACTTTTGCAAAGAATCAAACAACATAAAACAAACTGTGTTTGTATTTTTTAACATTCCTTTAGTATATCCCGGCAGTCCACTACGCAGTTATTATCGAAAGCGATCCAGCAAGAGTCGTATTCCTTCTAAGTCTTTCACTAACTCCTTGCTCTCCTTCGGTTGCTTCAACGTTCGTGCCATCCGTATAATTCCCGCCTCTGTGCGTCAAGCCATCTCACAGCGTCCAGGCTCCAATCCAGGCGACTCCTCGCAGTGAAATGACCAAATTGCAAAATGAGCTAAACCCGCGCAGTTAATCTCCCATCGTCCGATTCTTAACCCCAATTCATACCCGAACAAATCCAGGAGGCCGACGCTAAGCTACAACTACTGCACTTCTTATGTTTCTCCCTATAAAAGAAACACACACTAGGCGGTTTTTCTCTGTCTGAGGGTTGGAGCCAAGCGTCTTAGTTCTCTAACCAACGGGTCGAAAAAGAAATTGGAATCACACCCTAACTTACAACCATAAGAAATGATTTCACTCACTGTTTCGCCACGTGATGTTAACATCTCTTGTCTCCCCGAGTAAGATGCACCATCTTCTCTTAAAACAACTCACTTATTTAAACAGTTTTTTAAAGCTCATTAGCACAATATTCATATTCGTTTCTGCTTAAGAAAAATCTTCGCTAGTATACTTTTGTCTATTTGTGTTTTGTCGAATTTCCAAACTGCCTGGCGTGTAAGACAATTAGACGTTTGCATTCATATAGAGCGGAGGAAAATATCAAGATTTTTTTAGTTATATGGAACCCCTAGCAATCCGTACTTTCTTTTTGCTTGTAAAGACAGCGTGTTTCTGCTACAAAGCCACTATCTATCAGCTGCTTGACTGCTAGAAAGAATGGGCGTGTAGCGTAGCAGTTATGGGCGCCGAAATTGGGCTGGCTAAGGTGTGTTCAATTTCCAACCGACGCCACAGCGTTCACTTTCACTCAAATGCTTTTCGGGAAAGTTATAAATACGTGTTAATGAGAAGCAGAATAGTATTCAAGCAAAAGTGAAATAGATTTTTGTAGACAACACGTTATGCCTCTGACTAGTAGTCTTCCTCGGGTTTAATGAGATACAAACTCCGTGTGGAAGCAAAATGAGTTTGAATTTTTGAAAAAAAGAAAAAACTTATCAGATGCTATAACCTGAAGCTATTTTTTTTTGTTTTCTTTATTTGCCCAATTCAGGTCGATTCTTTATTTTCTCTATTCGTTCGTATACCTTATTGTGCTGCTATTATATTCGCGATATTTGTTGATATTGTGTATGAGTCCGGTCGGGGGTTACAAATTTTTTTTTTTTTTTAATCGTGTCCTCCAATGGTGGAACCGCCACTAGTGCGCAGGGGGTTACATTTATAGAAAAGACTGGGTACAGTGGGTATTGAAGAATGGATAAAAAATGAATGGCATACAATGAGTTAGAAGATGACAATTGACGTTGAATTTAAATTTTTCGAAATTATAGCCATCAGGGAAACAAGTAAAAGTAAGGGAGTTCCGCAGATGGGATGTGCGCGAAAAGAACTGTTGGAGTAGAAGTGACGGTTACATTTAACTATTTAAAAGCTAGAATGGTGGGACCTAAATGCCAGTCTAGTATGATGCATAAATCTCCGTGGACGGGGTATGAGAGATAAAAGCTCATCAGAGCAGTGGCCATTAAAATATTTGTAGAAAAGACAGATAGAAGCCACGTCACCTGTATGTTACAACTATAATTTTTATTTGATATTTTAGAAGCCTAGAATTATTACTGAACGGGGTTTTTTAAGCTTAAAATGTATTCTGAGATTTATATAAACCAAAAATTCATACTGGACTTTTTTTAAGAGACCTCTAATTAACAACAAGTCTTCATTTTAATTCTTATTATTTATACAATGCTTCGCGATGAACATTAATAAGTTAATCAGTAGTTTGTAATAAACAGTAAACGTGTAAAAAAATTAGCATTTAAAAAGGAGTATTAGCGTATGATATAAAAACTATTTCACTCAGGAAGTTGCCTGTTCCTCACACTTTTATTTTTATTGACTAATCTTTATTAAATAATGCTTATTTTTATATTTTCAAATCTTTACCTTTACTCAACAAGAGTTGAGCAATAATATTATTCATAAAAAGCTTTAAATAAATTCAGGATCGGTTGTAATTTGAGAAATATAGAAATCAATAATTTAAAATTATTTTACTTTAAAAGATCTTAAAGAGCAAAGGCGGATGTGCGTTGTGGTGCAGTGGATATCGACTCGGAACAACAAATCGGGGTGCCGAGTTCGAATTCCTGTTGAATTCCTTGCATTCACTTACGCACAAATACCCATGGAAAAAGTATTAATCTGCTTCTTCCCTTCAGTTATGGGTTAAATAATAGAACAGATGGGTTCTATAGCCTTGGCTGGCAACCAGTCTATCGCAGAGAGCAATGGCAACCTACTGCAGGATAATCTTCTGCCTAGTCAGTCATGTCTCTTTCTCTCTCTTAGTGAAACGTGTGAATTTTTTAAAATTAAAATATTCGCAAATGTGATTCTCAATTAAATGATCTAAAATGAGATTCCTAAAAAAAATAATCGATAAATGTATTTCCTAAAGAGATATTAAATGATCTAAAATGATCTAAAATTAAATGATCTAAAATGAGATTCATAAAAAATAATCGATAAATGTATTTCCTAAAGTGAATAATCTAAAAAAGTTATTTCCGAATTAAATGATCCCAAAAGTTAACCCCTAAATAAAATGTCCCAAAAAGGTTATTTCTGAAGTAAACGACCGAGAAAATATGATTTTTCAATTAAAGGATCAAAAGTCTCAATACTAAAAGAAATGATCAAAATACTGAAAGAAATGTAATTTCTAAAAGAAATGTTCCCGACAATGTGACTCCTAAAAAAAAACGACCCAGAAAGATGATTTCTAAAGTGAACGATCAATATGATTTCTCAATTAAAAATCAAAAGCCTGAATCCTAAAATAAATGGTCCCAACATATTATTTATCCATTAAAGGGTCCAAAAAGAGTAACTCCTAAAATAAATTATGCAAAAATGTCATTTCTGAAGTGAATAATCGGAAAATGTCATTTTCAATGAACTGATCCCGAAACTGTGTCTTCTAAAAGAAATGTTCCAAAAATGTGATTTTTGAGTTGAACGAAGCAAAACAATACCATTTATCAATTAAAAGATCCCGAAAGTTGGAATTCAAAGAAAAATTATGTAAAAGTGTAATTTATCAAGGGAATAATCCAGACAATATGATTTCTAAACTAAATGATCTAAAAATGTGATTTCTTAATTAAATGATACCAAAAGTATGACTCCTAAACGAAATGAGCTATAAAAGTGAATAGAGAACATATGATTTCGCAATTAAATTATTTGATTTTTTAATGTGAATAATCTAAAAATGTGATTACTTACATAAATTATCCCAAAAAATAACATATAAAATAAATGACCAAAAAATGTGATTTATCAATCGAATAATAAAAATTGTTATTCCTCAAATGATCCCAAATATGTGACAAGTAAAAGAAATGGCAAAAATAATTGATTTCTACAGTGAATAATTAAAAAAAATATTATTTCTCAACTCAGTCAGTTAGTTAAGTTCCATACGTGATACACGCTTATGCGATCATGTCTCGAAAGAGACATGACTGTACAAAAGATTATCCCACAGTAGGTTCACATTACTTTCTGCGGTAGAATGGTTGCCAACCAAGGCTATAGAACCCAATCTGTCCTGTTATTCAACCCATAACTGGAGAGAATAGACGGATTAATACCTTTCCCAGGGATAATTGTGCCTAATTGAATGTAAGGAATTCAAGTGCAAGGAATTCCAACTCTGCTCCCCGATTTGTCTTTTCAAGCCGATATCCACTGCACCACAACGAACATCCGGATTTCTCAACTAAATTATCCCCAAAAGTTTGAATTCGAATATATATATATATATATTTTTTCAACAGTGTGATTTCTCAAGTGAAGGGCCCAGAAAATACGATTTCATAAAGGATCCGGAAAGTCTAACTCCTAAAATAAATGATCCAAAAATGTGATTTTTAAGATGAATGAATATGAAAGAATATGATTTCCCAATTAAATAATTTAAAAATGTGATTTCTCAATTAAATGATCCAAAAACATGTGACTCCGAAAAAAAAATTATCAACAAATTTGATTTGTAAAATGAATAATAAAAAAATGTGATGTTCTCTAGTAAATGATTCCAAAAATGTGAATTCTGAATGAAATTAACTTTAAAATGAGATTTCTCTATTAAGAATTCTGAACTTTCCTGAAGAAATACGCACGAAATAATTTCGTGGTTTTAAAAACGAGCATTAAAATTGTGTAAATATCTTCCTATTTGAATTTTTGAAAGTAAGTCATAATATGGAACACTGATTCTTTTGAACTGCTTTCATCCTTATTCTTGGAGGGAACAATATAAAAGTAAGTAACTATAATCTTTTATTAAAACACATAACCGCCTCCTTCCTAAATGTTACTTGCTCATCATTCAACTAGTTAAAAATTTTAAGATTATATTTTGTCTTAGAATAAGCTTGTTTTACAAATATGTGGTCTATGGAGTGAGAAGAATATGCAGAGCCAATTAACATTTGTGAATTTCAGAACTTGATAAGCCGTAAAAATGAACCAGTCTTTCTTTTTGTCTGTCTTTCTATCTTTTGTTCTTTCTTTCACATTCTTTTTTTATTAATATACTTGCTTTCGGTTTGTCACTAAAGCTAGACATTGTCATTAGGATATTATTTTCTTTCTTTTTTCCTGACTTGCAAAGCATGGTGTTCTATCATTTATTTAAAATAATGGCAGGAAGTTTAATGACCATATTTTTACCTTTAATTTAATAAAGTATTTATATTATAGTTTTATTAATTAAGAATTATGCGATTTTTTCGTTTAAAAAGCTTTTCGGTAAAATAGATTTTTCAAAATAAGCTTCGACTGATTCTTCATTTTTCTTCCTTTATCACCCACTTTGTCAATTAACTGAGAAGTGTTATGCTAACTTCCCAGATCTCGCTTTGCAGTACGGTATGCCTAAATCGGCAATATCTTCTTCTTCTTCTTCTTCTTCTTCTTCTTCTTCTTCTTCTTCTTCTCCCTTTTGTGCTGTGTCCTTTTATGGCGTAGGCGATCATAGACTTCAACTTGACTCTTTTCCTTGTCGCTCTTAACATTTTTCGTTTTGGTATCTCGCCTAAACCCCGCTTCGCCATCCACTTTCTCCGCCATCCACTGCGTTTCATTGTCTCACTTTCCCTCTATTCATCCTGTGAGTATTAGATTTTCCAAGCCATCCTTCCTCATAGCGTGTCCCAGGTACCTCAGCTGTCTTTTACTGATGTTAAGTATGTTTCTTTTTCGTTCACATCCTCTCTAAAACCTTGTCGTTGCTCACATATTCGTTCCATGGTATCCTCAGTATCCTTCTGTATAACCACGTTTCTGTTGCTTTGAGAAAATTCTCCAGCATTTGCTGATATATAGGGGGACAGATATCACATAACAGTTCACTACTCTTTTCTTTGTTTCCAATTAAATCTTCCTGTCTCTCAACTCTCCGCTTAGCTTTGAAATGCGCCCTTTGCCTTCGCATCTCAGTGTTGAACTTTCAATACCTTGTCAGAACACTTCCATTGTATTTAAATTTCTCCAACTAATCTATAAATAAGGAAGTTATAAAAGCATCTGATGTATTTTATATTGATTCCTATGAAGTTCCAAAGAAAAATCTGTAATGTTATTGGTCCTGACTTGGCAGCCCGACTCCAGCCACTTTCTTACCGGCAGGACGTGGCTTCCCTCTGTCTCTTCTACAAATACTCTCATGGATTCTGCTCTGACGAACTTTGGTGACTGATGCCCCTTCCACAAGAATTTATTCGTGCAACCAGAATGGCAACAAGGTTCCACCCTTTTGCAGTTAAATCAACCAAATGCAGGCGATAATTCTACTCCAGAAGCTTCTTTTCTCGCACTTCCAGCCTGTGGAACTATTTCTCATATACTTGCTTTCCTGGCGGCTATAATCTTCAGGAATTTAAATGCAATGTCAATTCCATCTCTTATCCACTTGACTCCAGTCCTTTGTACATCACCCCGTATATCTTGTTCTTTTCCTTTCTCTCTACCTCCGCAACTGTCTTCACCTCTGTGTTTCCATCTTTCTTTTACCCTTTCTCGGACACCTCCTGTAACTGGGTCGTCTTTCTCTTCACTCTCTTCTTGCCTAAACTTTTACTCTCTTATGTAGCCCAATGCGCATCGTTGGCCGTACCACCTTGCTTCGGGTTAAACGATAAAAAAAAAGAAAGAACCAAACATTGAATTAGCAATTTTCTTTATATATAACCATTGAAGAAATATAAATGAACTGCTAAAAATTAAAAAATACTTAGAATTAAAAATGAAGAAAGGGATTTTCTATTTTTTATAGTGAGGTTCACCCTGTGCAAAGCTACTCGAGGAAGATGGTCACTTTAAGAGGCAATTTGTGCCAATAGGAGCGGAAGATGACGGTTAAAATTGTAGTAATCAGTGAAACATTCTCTTGGGAGTCTGTTCTATAAGGGTAGTGGTTCGCGAGAAGAAACTGTTCGGGTAGAACTTACTTCTCCCCGATGGAACACGGAGGTAATGTGAGTGGTTTGATACTATGTAAGTGACATCGTGTCTCCTTGCCGTGAAGCTTTGAACAAGGAGAATCACGGAATGTAGTTCGTAAAAGCACTTTCCTTGAAAGTAGAAATAGAGCAGGCCGAGGAATGTTACGTCCCACTTGTTAAAGGAAGATTAGAAAATAATTCGTCACCCACAAGGTCACGGAGACGCATTTGATCTCTTTCAAAGCTGCAGGGTGAGGTCTATGAAGCCTGATCACGCTGTTGTAAATGTAGAGGATAGCGTTTTTAGCAGTGTTTTGTATGTACGAGTTCCACTTTAGTTTAGGTATGAGTTTGAGGCAAATAATCTTTCAAGGCACAGTGCCTCCCTGAGGGAACATCCATTCATCGCGATTGGCGGTAATTCGCGATCTGATCGGCATTGATGGAATGTAACTAGTGGGGATGAATTTGGTCGTAAATAATTACACAACCATACAATTTCCTTGATAGATAAAATCAGTAAAGTATTGTTTTGATGTGCGTTGTCGTGTAGGTGGGTGTTGTGGTATAATGGATATTGGCTCGGAACGAGAAATCAAGGAACCGAGTTCAAATTCCAGTTGAATACCTTACATTCACTTACGCACAAATACCCTTAGAAAAGGTAGTAATCTGCCTCTTTCCCCCAGTTGTGGGTTAAATAACAGGACAGGTTAGGTTCTATAGCCTTTCGCGATGATATCTCTTTCGAGATATTATCGCCCAAGCGTTCATCACGTATGGCAATTAACTAACGGACTGATTCGTTTTTAATAAATTGTTTGCTTTTTTGTCATTTTAAACAAAACATGACGATAAAGACACTACAACGCGAGAGTTTACTGGAAGTGAAAGCGAATGAGAAAAGTTTTAGTGAGGAGAAGTCAGGATAAGGGACAATAAAAGAGCAGGGTCCAAGGAGACAGAAGATGGCGATTGATGCTTCATTTAAATCTTTGAGTATTGTAGGTGGTAAGGAAGCAAGGAATCGGAAGAAAGTTCCACGGGTGAGAAGTGCAAAAAAATTTTTTTTAGAATAGAACATACGGTTACATCTTGCTAGTTCAGAAGTAAAATGTTGACACCTAGTTGGCAATCGAGTCAGTCAGTTAAAGTGCCATACGTGATACACGCTTGGGCGATCATGTCTCGAAAGAGACATGACTGACTGGGCAGGAGATTATCCCGCAGTAGGTTGCCATTGCTTTCTGCGGTAGACTGGTTGCCGATCAAGGCTATAGAACCCAATCTGTCCTGCTATTTAACCCATAACTGGAAGGAAGAGACGGGTTAATACCTTTCCCAAGGGTATTTGTGCGTCAGTGAATACAATGGATTCAACTGGAATTCGAACTCGGCTCCCCGGTGTCTCGTTCCGAGCCGATATCAACTGTACCACAACGCACATCCAATTTACTCAGTCGAGGGAGCAAGGAATAAAGATTATCAGAACGACTGCAATGAAAATATTTGTATGGCATCGTGTGTGTAAATTCTTTTTTGTTTTCTGGCACAGAGAGAACTCTGCGGAAAACACTAGACAAAGTAGTTTAAGAAAACAGGAAGAATGCATTAATCTTCAATTGTAAGAAAACAGTATGTATGGACGTTAAAAATGGATGCAGTTAAAGATGCGATATACAAATCAATAGAAATTAACTGGGAAATGTTGTATCATGACAGAAAGCATGTCACAGAAATCCGAATATTCACTGGAAAAGCGAAAGATGTCTTCCAAAATTCTTACATTCACTTATGCACAAATACCCTTGGGAAAGGTATTAATCCGTCTCTTCCATCCTATGTGTCAAATAACAGGGCAGATTCCAGTTCTATAGCCTTGTTTGGCAACCAGTCTACCTCAGAAAGTAATGCTAACCTGCTGCGGAAAAAACAGTGAAAAAGCAGTTTAATAAAAGTTTCTACTAAATCTAATTTTGCATTCTCCCATTCAGGTATTAAATTCACAACTGCCATGACAGAAGTTTTACGAACCAATGTTTAATCTATTGGCTTGTGAAGTAGCGACATCGTGGAAACGGCGTGAGTAATAACTGAGCAGTTCTAAAAATAACGCGAAATATCCCGAGACATGGCCAGCGCAACGAGAACAATCTACCGCACAGATTAAATAAAAGGGACAGTTCGAAATTCCCTGAACATTAGCCAGAAACGTCGAAGGACACAATGGTAAATATTTTGTAATAACCACAACAAAGATTAGGAGAACTGACTGATTTTAAATAATTCCCCATACGAGAAATTCAGGAGGAACGATTTATTAATAATGCTGTAAATATGCACAAATTGATTATCTCACTGTATATGTTGTAAATGTAGGTTCAATCGCTGGAAAGAGAAATAAAAATTACTAAAGATTTTTTTTATCTGTTTGAATAAAGAGGCGTCTTTTTTTTCTTGCTGATTTGGAGTAGATAGACTAAACTATCGCCCGGTTTGACACTCCACTCACGTCTATGGAACAGGTGTAGAGGCTCATCTCTTGTTCCCTGTTTAGGATGTGGTTTCCGGCTTTCTCTTTTCCAATCTTTTCACTTTTCTGTTCTTTTTTTTTTTTCAATTAGAGTAGATAGACAGAACTATTGCCCGGTTCACACTCCACCCACGTCTATTGAACAGGTGTAGAGGCTCATCCCTTGTTCCCTGTTTAGGATGTGGTTTCTGGCTTTCTCTCTTCCAATCTATTCACTCTTACGTAGTCCCCTGCACACCAGTGGCCTTACCGCCTTGCTTGGGGTGATGTGATTAAAAAAAAAAATGAAAAGATATTTGACAACTTTTCTCACTTTTTTTTTCAATTGGAGTAGATAGATCTATCTACCGCCCGGTTCCAACTCCACCCACGTCTATTGAACAAGTTAAGAGGCTCATCTCTTCTTCCCTGTTTAGGATGTGGTTTCCGGCTTTCCAATCTTTTCACTCTTACGTAGCCCTCTGCACATCAGTGGCGTTACCGCCTTGCTCGGAGTAATACGATTAAAAGAAGCATACACCTGATGAGAGACGAAGAATCATTCAGCCTAAATTTTGTATTAACAAAAGCAATTATTCGATAAATCGGGTATAGTGTTCGAATAATTTGTATCGTAAGATTTTTCTTAAATTATAGATGAGTTTTCTTCATTTTTTTTATTTAGTTTAATTGCGTGATCTTATAGCCACATCACATTATAACAGCGGTTTCCGTATGATCACCGAAGTTAAACGACGTCGAGACAACTCAGTACCTAGATGGATGATCGCATCGGAATATCAAGTGTAGTAAGCTTGGATGAGCCGATGGTGTAATAGACAACGGTTCAGAATTGTTTATTTGAGAGCCAAGTTTAGATTGACTTTGGGTTTGTCATATTAACTTTACGCGCAAATACTCTTGGGGTGTGCGTTCTCGAAACGAGAAATCGGAGAGCCGAGTTCAAATCCCATTTGAATTCGTTGCATACACTTACACGAAAATACCCTTGAGAAAAGTATTAATCTGTCTCTTCTCCCTCCAGCTATAGGCTAAATAGCAGGACAGACTGGGTTCGATTTAGCGACCAGTCTATCGGAGAAAGTAATAGCAACTTACTGAGGAAGAATATTCTTCCGAGACATGAACGTCCAAGCACGTATCGCGTATAGGACTTAAGTGACTGACCCTTAGGAAAAGTATTAATCTACCCATTCTCAACCCAATTTTAAGTTAATTAATAGACTTGTATCACGAAACCATTATTATTATAATAATTTAATAAATAATTTAGTAATTATTATTACTAAAAAATCTTACAATGTAAAAAATATTTTATGGCTTTAATAACCTGGAAAGAGTTGATAAGCCGTAAAGAATGAACTAATCAATCGTTTCATTACTATTTTTCTTTTAAATGTAACTAAACTTTTCCTGCATTTTATAAAAGAAATATTTGGTCTTCTAAGACTTTAAAATTTGGCAATGAACCAGAATCCTATTCGGTTCTCAAAGACTGTTGTCTTTTCACTTTTATGCCCGACCTTTGTCTCGTTCCCCTAATTCAAATTGGTACGAAGCCAATTTTTATTCGCACCTGATAAGTCAGCGGGAACCAAGAATAAATACCTTTTAAACTAAAGACTGTTTCTTTTGTAAATATCCGGAACAGTTTTTTTGAGACTACATCCGTTTGAGAACGAACTGAATGCCCTTGTCAGAAAGACGCTCAGATCGTCGAGTAGGTCAGTCTAACATCTCTTGACTTTCTTTGACTCCTTCCGCAATTTAGATTGAATCACTTCATTGGGGGTTCCTGCTGTCGCTTTTAAATAAGCTATTAACGAACGCAAGAGGAGAAGAGAGACAAGGGGTGTTTGAGAATAAGGCTCTGCTTGTTTCAAGAAGACATTTGTAATATTAGTGCATAAAATGGCTTGTGACTTGCCCAAAAACTTGAAACGGAATTTTAAAAAAATAATAGTTGATATTATTATTATTATTATTTATATATTTAAATATATATACTCGTTGTGTTATTTTTTTTAATACCAGTATCGTCTAGTAACTTTTCTCCACAGAATTCTGAATGCTATTAAAGATACTGTCGTCTGGCTTTTCATTCTACTCTAGATTTCTAAATCTGTTTTTTTTTTTAACAAATTGGAACTATTACGTTCATATTCCATTCCTTTTTTGTCAAAGCCCGGATGTGTTTGCAGTTTGTCTCATTCTTTCGATTCTTGTCTTAACTCTCCTGAAATAATAACACATCCTTCCTCTCAGCAAATCCACTTAATGCTTTACAATAACCAGAAAAAAAAACCCAGAAAAACCATGAGGTCAGGTACGCATGCAAATTACCAAATTTCCACTTCGGCGGAGGGAGGGCTGAACAGAAAACAGGAGTGTTCCATAAGATTTATACTAAACTGTTTGATTAATTCCTCCGAGTAACTAATCAAGTAACGAAAAATTCTAAGTTGAACAAGATAACCATCTCATTAAGCACAATTCAGTTTTAGGCCTTCACGATGACAGTGTTTCATTCGTTTAGACGCCTTCAATACCAGAACCGCCTTTTTTTTCTTGACAGGACAAGCAACATTTGTACAGAGACAGAATTCTTTAAGATTTATATATACTTTTTAAAAATTATTTTAAAAATATAACTCGAAGACGTTCTTGCAGTCGGAATATTGTTGAACATGTCAAACACTATTCTTTTTCTTTTCTCTTCTGAAATTGCTCCCTTTCATCATCATCATCATCATCATCATTATTACCTTTATCATCATCGTCATCATCATCATCATCTACTACTACTACTACTACTACTACTACATCTACTATTATTATTATTATTATTATTATTATTATTATTATTATTATTATTATTACGATCTATCTTTCGACACTTAAAACGTATGATGATATTGACGTATGCAAATTACTAACTTTCTGGCCCGGGGTTGGGGAATGAACAGAATGACAGGAGAATTCCATAAGATTTATACTAAACTGTTTGATTAATTACTTTCAGTAACTAATCACCTAACAGGAATTTCCAAAGTGAGCAAGATCACCATCTCATTAAGAATGTTTCAGTTTCATGCCTTCACGCTGGCGACGTTTCATTCGTTTTGACGCGTTCATTATCAGGACAGGCGTTTTTTATTACAAGGCAAGCAACGTTGTAGATTTATATTTTTATACTTGAAAAGAAAATTATTTTTAAAATATACATTGAATAAGACAGACATTCTTTTGGCTACCATGAGCGTATGATTTGATAGTTCTCTTTAAATATATTAGCGGCGCCGAGAAGGACAAGAAACCTGTATATGTCATTATGAATGATAAAGTCCCAAAATATAGTGACCTCATGCACTTCTGTGACTGATTCAAGGTAATGTTACTATTTTCTTCTTTTTCTTTTTTTTATTAATGTTCACCCAATATTATGCCCAAGAGCCACTCAAGGTTAGTAAATCAGATTACTGGATGAGCGTAGTAGGAGGCGGAGTTACGAGTATAAGTGGAAAAGGTAAAGATTCATCCTTGTCTTGAAGACGTTATGTTTATATTGATCGAGAAATCATCCTCGGGCGTCCGTTCCACAAAGTAATGTGGAACCTCTTTCTTATTAATGGAATACAAAGCTAACAGACACAACAGTTTCCTTAGCATCGGAGCTGTTCTAAGCAGTGCTACCACCTACTCACTTCAAGGATATCAGGTATCCCAAAGGATAAAACAAAAAGTTTCTTGGAGACAGTATCGATAACTATAAAAAAGGTTAACAAAGACAATATGCTCATCATGACGCCAATCTTAATAAGTGTATACCAGGCACATGTATCACAGCCAATATGTTGACGACTTTTGATAACTTTGCAACTGGTGCCTAGCTTCAAATATTTTCAAGTATCTAGATGTGACTCTCAAGTCGCCCTGACTGACTCATCCTTCAAACAAAAAACAGCCCTTCTTGACACCAATGATTTCAACTTCCACCCACCATTATAGCATAGTATGTGACTGTATTTCATGTCGTGTCATAAGTTTTAAGCTGGAATTACATTTCAATTTTTTATTTCCTCTGGAAAGCTATTTGAATGTTGAATTGAAAACTTTCACAGATTTATTAATACAAAAGTAGCCAAATGAAAAACGTCTGTCGATTTTGTCAATTCTACTATTTAAAAGCATTATTAATTGCACTAATTTATGCTACCAAGTAATTATATACCAATTTAAATAAAGTCAAATCTCTACTAAGGAACTGTACTTACAAGCCATGGGTTTCAGCACAGAAACAAAATCATTTTTTGATCCTATTAAGATTTATAGTTAATAAACAGATCATCAGCAATAGTTATTGTTCTGGTTGTAAAACATCTTTTCCTTTATTGTATTTATATGATGTATAATATTGCAGAGTAATAAATGAGGGCAACATGTTGATGGGTTTTGTTAAAAATGACATATAACCATGCAGTTGGAGGCCAGCAAGAAAGGTCAGCTCAGGTAACTTAATCCACTCAGATGGTCTCTGATTAACGGGGTTCTTAATTATTTAGATTTGACACATATGTTACATTGGCTGTTTCATAATTCAGATTTGAAAAAAAAAACTACCAACATAGACATGGAGCTTCTTCACTACATGAATAGAGATGCACATCGTGTCAGTTCCAAAGGTCATGCCCAGCTGACAAGCAAATCTGTGATAATGAAGGGAATATTTAGAGCAGCCTGTTTTCATTCTTTAAGACAAAACTTGCATAAATCAATCAAAGCCAGAAGCCATGAGAGCCATACATGATTTAGTATCAGTTCATTATTATTATTGTTAATATTATTATTATTAGTAGTAGTAGGAGGAGGAGGAGGAGAAGTATATTAACAATCTTTTCCGAATCTTAGATGCTTCGGCTAAGTGATGATATCATATCCTAACTCGTACCCACAGCTTAGAGATACGAATATTTCCACAGCATATGAGGTTTCAAGCAGCGCTGCCACCTACGCACTTCTAATGCTATTAGATATATCCAAAGCGGCGGAAAGATTCCTGGAAATAGTTGCGAGTTAGCCAACCACAAAAGGGGCAAGTTTAAATGGACGAAATAAAGGTTTTGGTTCAAAATTCTAATCACCTAAAGAAAGTTGAAACGTACAACAAATGAAACGTCGTACATATGACAACAAAATGAGGACAACAGTAATGCAAATAGCATGAATAGTTCTTCTTCTTCTTCTTCTTCTTCTTCTTCTTCTTATTATTATTATTATTAGTTCATGTATTAGTATCTATACCGTAAAGATTTAGCATCTGGAAATTAAGAACGAAAAGTCTTTATAGATCTTTCACAGTTTTGCTGATTATCCTAGCAGACCCCCAACATTATTGTAGTCTCGACAGTTCTACTCAAGTTTCCATGTCATCCATTCTCTATTCTACCGTTTTTTCACACGGCTCTTTTCATGCGATCTTTTAGAGACACTACCATCATGTCGCACATATTTCTCACTTTCCTATCGAGGAACTGGATTTTTTTTATCCCTGTTTCTTTCTCTTTCGTCGTCATCTTGAGTTTCTCCAGTTGAGTTACATGACAAGTACGTTTTTTCTCTCACTAAGGGAATGTAATCTATCAAAGTTACAGAAAATATTTTGTTTTTTATTTTCTGTACTGATCCTGTGTTTCCATGGTCGAACCTAAAGTTTCTTCTTTTTCTGATTATTATTATTATTATTATTATTATTATTATTATTATTATTATTCTAAAAGTTGAACTGCAACTCGTCGTTAGCACTCGCTAGTATCAGAGCATCGGGATTGTCGTCCTCTATTCTATTCTGGTGGCAGTGGCGGAGATGGCGGAGATGGCTGAGAAGCAAAGAGAGTTTGACAAGGCCATTCGTGTGAATTGGATTTTGGTGAATAACTCTGCGCGACAGAGAAGCCCATAAACTTGGCCAGAAGCACCTTCTTCTCAGCTCAAAGAGGATTAAGACCGGCAGATTTGTTTCATTGAACTGTTGGATGCTTGGTCAATGAAGGTCCACCTTGTGTGCGTCAGCTTGACTGGCGCTGACCTCTTCAAAGAAGACATGTAAAAAAGCAAATGACAGTAAACTCTGATAGAAGAAATGAAGCACAGTATGATAAACAATCTCCAAACAGCCCATCTCATGTTTGAATTCGGAATTTTCCTTCTAGATTGTCAACCAACCAAGGCTAGAGAGTCAAGTCTTCCCTTCTATTTAGCCCATATCTGTAGTATATATTGTCCATGTTCCTTTAAGAGGTAACCGACGATAACTCTCGACAGATTTAGTATCTATGAATTGACATGAGTATCTTGTGGTGCAGTGGATATCGGCTCGGAACGAGGAATCATGGAGCCGAGTTCGTATTCCAGTTGAATTCCTTGCATTCACTTGCGCGCAAATACCCTTGAGAAAGGTATTAATCCGTCTATTCCCTCCAGTTAGGGATTAAATAACAAGACAGATTTGGTTGTATAGCTTGGCTGGCAACCAGTCTACCGCAGAAAGCAATGGCAACGTACTGCGCGATAATCTTCTGCTCAGTCAGTCATATCTCTTTCGAGACATGATCGCCCAAGCGTGCATCAGGTATGGCACTTAACTGACTGACCTGAGTAATATAGTAAAGTGGCCTTCGGTGACTTTCTCCATAATGTTTAATCCAGAATATTCCTTTTCTTAGACTAGGTACCACTCAAGGAAAATATCCGAGTCTATCCTACTATTTAATCCATAGCTGGGGTTGGACAAGTGGATTCTTACCTTCTCTGAAAATATTAGAACAAAAGTAAGCGTATCGAACTGAGTTCAACAATTTCTCTTTCCGAGTCGTTAACTGTTACACTATCGTGTGTGTGTGTGCGCGTCTGCATAATGCAATTGTGTGTGCGTATATATAAGACTAGGAACAAACAACTTCATTGTTTCATGGAGTAATTCATCTTTATTTACTCTCATTAAAACAACAACAAAAAAGAAACGCAAATATTTAGGTCAGTAATTCTCGTGGTAAATAACATGCTGCATAACTTAGATTTCATCTTATCAATGAACAGTTAAATATTAAGTTTTGTCATGCGAAAAAGCCAACTAAAATCTGTTCTATTCGAAATTCCAGGGAGATAACTCGTAACACTCTTTCAGCAATTGTATTTTAATGGCGGATCTGTTTTCAGCGTTGACAGATATTTCAAGTGATAATACCTTATTTTGTTAACCATAAATTCAATCCTTGTATTCTTAACTATATTTTTTTCTTATTCTTTCTGGTTTCTTCTGCATTTTATACTTCATTTTATTGTTCAGTAAGATATTTCCCAAGTTTTTCCATTTTTAAAAATTTTTCTTATCAGAAAATAACCCTCATAAAATAAGCTTTCTAATGGTAACCCAAATATTTTATATTTAAATTCATATATTTGTTTGAAGCAAAAAGCATTTTTCAATAAGTTTCTTTAATTATTTCACTCTAAGCAAGGCAATAAAGTCACTAAGAAACAAGAGACTGCTGATTGTTAATGAATATGAGAAAAATTAATAAAGGAGAGAGGACAATAAACGAATAAGAATTAAGAAGACAATAGATAATCATTGCTAAGATAAGTGGTCTTTTAGCAGGTGATTTCCTTTCACACGTGACTGAAATGTTTAACTTGTATACGTATTCTGAAAGGTGACATTTCATCTCCTCCTTTCATATGATGCATATGTGAATTGTGGATTTTAACGCATCTTACGTTAAAAGTGATGACGGAAGAAAATAAATTGCATTTCGCCATTAACTGCACTTGTATTT
>JBBBDQ010001568.1:3790000-3805000 GCA_037127315.1 Ascarosepion bandense | reverse complement strand
GATTGATTGATTATTTAATTATTTAATTTCTAGTCATAATAAGATTAGACCAGTGCACATTTTTATTAAAAAGTGTTCAATACAATTATATTGTAGAACATTTGATTATTTTCTATCTGTAAACGAGTTATTACGCGACCTAAGTGTCTATCTTTAGTGGTGTCTTCAGGCGATTTTCAATAACTGATTTTACCGTTTACCGTGTGTGTTTTGATTTTTTTTTTTTTTTTTTTTTTAGAACGTTCACGTAACGGTGTTTCTTTTTAACGTTCAAGTGGCAGGGAATTTTTGAATGCGCAATTTTTAAAATTACAAGAAATTATAACGTTTTCATCCATGGTTGTATGAACTTAAGAGGTATTTTTTAGTATGGTTACACATAGTCATAATTTCAGCTCTTTCATTGAATAGTTCGTTTTTGTTTAGGAATAGCATAATCTCTAACTTTTCTTCCTGGCACAGTCTACATATTTTGGCACCACTTTAAGGCTTGGCTGTTTTTACTATACTCCACGTTATGTCTGTCTATATATATATATATATATATATATATATATACTGACAATTGACGGTCTCCTGGTTTAAGTTGGTGAATGTTGCCATCATGATTGTCCTCATTTCATCTTTGTTGTTACAAGGACTTTTTACTCTCGCTCAACAGCGTCCCACACGGGGTTGCCGTCAAGAGGTGATATGGTCGCAGAAATTATCCGATAGCCATGAATGGGTTTTTCTCTCTCTCTCTCTCTCTCTCTCTCTCTGTGTGTGTGTGTGTGTGTGTGTGTGACATACTGCAGAATCTTATTGCCAGACGCAAGTTCTTCCAGAAGACACCCTCTTGACAAAGAGCAACACTACCTCCTCAAGGCCCTTGATGTAGGCCCTCGTGGTGAGCATAGTATTTTGTGGGAGGATGAATGAACGCCGCCATCACTAAGAAACACCTCAAACACCTTGATGTTGATTCTTTCCGAATCCATACCATTCTCTTCAGATTGTCTCTCAAACTCTCTGAAATGCTCGCATTAGAACTTCCGGTGCGAATGACAAGCAGTAGAGCATGCAGTTTCCAAATTTCTAGAGGAGTGAATTGCGTGATAGTGATCTTTTTCTCTGGCACAATGTATTTATTTACTATAAAAAAATCTGTGTAGCCCCTTCATACGATGCATTCGTTTTGGCCGTCTTTAGTGGTTAGTATTCCAGAAATTTTTGGTACGTTCGGCCTTTTGTTACAGTTACAAACGCATTCTGTCGCCCCTAACTACTTCTAGTCATCTTTTTTCTCACAAACGATGCCCAGCTGACCCTACTATGCTCTGCAAACCAAAAACATATAATGGGCATACGAGAAATTAAAAATATGAGATGGCGATAATTTACCAATCGCGCCCTGTATACCTGTTTATAAATGAGTATATATATATATATATATATATATATATATATATATAGTATTGTAACAATATAACGCTCTACGTTTGTATCGAGCACTCTTTATAAAAGTAAATGCATGAACAGCAGGTTAAAAAACCTACGAATTCCACAACTTTGTTACAATCTGTGATACGGCGAAACAGATCTATCTGCGGATGACAATATATATATATATATATATACTTCATTTTAAACGAGTTATTACGAGACCTAGGTTTTTACCATGTGCTGTCTTCAAGCGATTTACAATAACTTATTTTACCGTTTTTTTTTGTTTATTTTTATTTTTTATTTTTTATTTTTTTGTCTTGTAAGACCGCTCACGTCACGGTGATTTTTTTGGACGCTCACGTAACGGGGAATTTTTGAATGCGCGATGTTCCCAGTTACGTGAGCGTTTAAAAAAAATTACCTTTAAGTAAGTGTTCTTAAAAAAAAACGGTAAAATCAGTTATTGCAAATTGCCTGAAGACACCATTCATGGTTGAAACAAATGTGGCGTAATAACTCGTTTACAAATGAAGAATATTCAAATGTTCGACAATATAATTGTATTGAGCACTTTTTAATACAACTGTGTACTGATCTAATTTCATTATGACCAAAAACTAAATAATTAAACAATCCAAAAACTAAATAATTAAACAATATATATATATATATATATATATATATATATATATATATATATATATATTAAAGGGAAATTTATTCTCAGTATTACATATCATTTGATTATAAAATCTGAACCACAACTCTTACTTCTTTTTATATTTTTTCGACATCATCATTTTTCGCTGACAATTTTTTTCATACTTTCTTAAAATACTCATTGAATGCAGTTATTTATTTCCTGCAAATCTTTTCTTGCTTTGACAAAAAAAAGTAAATAAATAAAATAAATAAAATTTTCTCTTTCAGCTGGACCGAAAATCTCGCTCAATCTCGTACAATTTAAGGAAGAAAAGCTGTGTATTGTGTAAACAATGGAAAAGTCCTTTTTCTATAAGAACATATATATATGAAACAGAAATACGCACGAGTGTGTATGCGTGCTTGTGTGCGTTCACCTGCGCAATATACACTGAAGTGTTCAGATCACTGATATGATCTAATTTTAAAAAATGGAAGCAAAAGATTAGATGTTGTGGAAAGCCATGATCGCCTATGTTATGAAGGAACCCGGCACATAGAAAAAGATCAAGACATTTTGTAATATGTATGAGAAGTTTGTTATTTTTAATATTCAGTTAAGGTCGACAGCTATGTGCGATTAGTGTAAGAGTTACCAGCGCTGAAAGTCTAATCAGGGAGCTGGGTTCGAATTCAGGCCTGGTCAGTTGCATTCCATTTTGCACACCTATTTTGAATTAATCTAGCTCCTCTTGGCATTAATCTAGCTCCTCTTCTTCTAAGAATTATTTAAACATAGTGACAAATTCTGAATTTAAAACTGTTTTATATTCACTTACATGCAAATATCTTTGAGTATAGTATGAATCTGTTTCTTCTCCTCCCAGGTATGTGTTAATTAGTAAGAGATGTGGAGAAGGTAATGAAAAACTACCCCCTATCTTTTGCCAAGGAATAATTCGCAGATAATAAAGAAAATTAATTATATGGCGAGCCCTAATCACTTACTTCACGAAAGGAAATAGAATTAAAAAGATATGGCAGATAATATAAGATTAGTTTTGATAGCCTAGAATAAATTAATTTTATTTGCACTGTTTCCTTCTATGGTGTTGGTTAGCAGTTGTAATTATCTCTCTATTATTTATTTGGTGTCGTAGATTGGAATGACCGGTCTTCTATTGCAGGTCACTTTGCTCGCGTGTTGATTTCGGTCTTCATTCTTACGGCCACATCATGATGAAACACTGGTTTTTGTACGATTACCGAAGTTAAGCAATATCGAGACTGGTCAGTGCTTAGATGGTTGCTTTCTTTAGAAAACCACGTGTTGTAAGTTTGGATATGTGGGTGGATAATGTCTTGAAATTGTTCCAATTCTAGCTGCATTCGTTGTATTCACTTACTTGTAAATATCCTTGCTATAGATTCTTTTCAGCTATGGGCTAATAAGTAAGATTTGTATCATTAAACTATTATTATCTATAAAATATCTTACAATCTAAATTTTTCGTGGCTGTAAATAAATTATAAAAAGACAGTAAGCCATAAAAACGAACCTATCAATCGTGTGGAAAGGGAAATGTTTTTTCTATAAGGACGTATATATGAAATAATAATACGAGCGAGTGTGCATGCGTGATTGTCTGCAGAAACACATTGAAGTGTTCAGGTAACTGATATGATCTAATTATAAAAAAAGGAAACCATAAAAAACATTTAAAGTGATTGCTTTCTTTCAATCAATAAAATGAATGCAAAAACAGAATATTCTTTTAAAATTGGAAATTTTATACTTCGCAAATAAAATCATATGGCGAACGCCTGTCATTACAGGAGGCAAAAGAAACCCCGTCCTGCTTGTGGAAGCTAGTTATATCCGGGTTTCCTCAGTTAGCAGCAGAACAGCTTGGCATGTCCAGATACGAGCCTTTTTGCAACTTGTTCAGATTCAGGTTTTTGTCAACTATCTCATGTAAAAGAAAAGTGACTGGGAAACCAGCAGTGGCCACTTGGCGAGACTCTGTGTCTTGTAAAGATTTGCTTTTAGCTCATTTTGTTCCGAAAATTACATGCATGAGTATGAAACTGTTAGCCTCATTCGTCATTATTCAATTTTATGTTGTTTCCTCCCTTCTCTTTCTCCTTTCTCTCCGTTACCTCGTAATTCTTAAGAGAACAATCGTTAAATATAACCCCCAACATATTTTATCACATATAAAAGGCACAAACCGATTTTTAGTCGGTTGTGATGTGAGAAAACGTTGTTAAAAAAAGAAAAAATATACTGAAACATTGGCTATTGGGTATAATATAAAGCAACATTGATGAATTTTGTTTGGATAACTGAAAATTTAGAAAGGCATTGTTGGGGTAAAATCATAAGAATAAAGTCTTACTGAGAAGTTAAATACCATTATTTGGATAACTGATCAAATCATATAGAAAGAAGCCATACTGAGAACTTAAATGGCATTGTTCAGATAACTGATCAAATCATAAAAAAGAAACCATAATAAGAATTTTAAAAAGTCTTGTTCGAAATTTATTGCTTATAAATAATTTATATTTTATTTTACAAATAATTATCTCAATATTTTGTACATCATTTTTTTAGGACAATAATGGTTTTAGTGATACATCTCTTACTAATTAACCCATATCTGGAAGGAGAATAGGTAGATTCATACCCATTAACCCATATCTGGAAGGAGAATAGGTAGATTCATACCCATTAACCCATATCTGGAAGAAGAATAGGTAGATTCATACCCATTAACCCATATCTGGAAGGAGAATAGGTAGATTCATACCCATTAACCCATATCTGGAAGGAGAATAGTAGATTCATACCCATTAACCCATATCTGGAAGAAGAATAGGTAGATTCATACCCATTAACCCATATCTGGAAGGAGAATAGTAGATTCATACCCATTAACCCATATCTGGAAGGAGAATAGGTAGATTCATACCCATTAACCCATATCTGGAAGGAGAATAGGTAGATTCATACCCATTAACCCATATCTGGAAGGAGAATAGGTAGATTCATACCCATTAACCCATATCTGGAAGGAGAATAGGTAGATTCATACCCATTAACCCATATCTGGAAGGAGAATAGGTAGATTCATACCCATTAACCCATATCTGGAAGGAGAATAGGTAGATTCATACCCATTAACCCATATCTGGAAGGAGAATAGGTAGATTCATACCCATTAACCCATATCTGGAAGGAGAATAGGTAGATTCATACCCATTAACCCATATCTGGAAGGAGAATAGGTAGATTCATACCCATTAACCCATATCTGGAAGGAGAATAGGTAGATTCATACCCATTAACCCATATCTGGAATGAGAATAGGTAGATTCATACCTTTGCACGTAAGTGAATATAAAACACCCAACTGGAATTAGAACTCGACTCTCCAATTAACAATAGTTAAATAAGAAGTAAAATATAACCGCTTCTAATCATTAGAGAATGACAGCTGAAATAAGAAATGACTGGCAAATTTGGAACTCACGGGTTATACTAAAGACAGTAAGAATAAGTGAGAAACACAAAATAACACAAATTTTCTTTGAACGGATAATAAAAAAAATCTTCATTTATGTGCCGTGTCTCTTCAGGTCGTTGATGATCATTGCTTTCCACAACTTCCTAACATTTTGGTAGGATGAACGTTGTTCATTCCTGTCCCTCTTGTCTTCAATCTGTTCTAGGAATATCAAATTTTCCAAGCCCATTTTCCCCATTACGTAACTTAGAACTTTCAACTATCTTTTCCTGATGTTACGCATAAATGTCATTTTTGTTTTCCATTGTCTATAAAACTTCGTCATTGCTCACATTTTCAGTCCATTGTATTCCCAACATTTCCCGTCAAGTCGCTTCTTCATCAATAAGATTTCCAGCATTCACTGCAATATAGAAGAACTTATATCACGTAAGATTTCCGTACTTTTTTTTACCGAATTGTGTAGTCTTGCGTAATACAAGTATGGGCGATCTAACTAGGTAGATTTTCTCGCAGTAGGTTGCCATTTTTGTGGTAAGCTGGTTGCCAAACAAGTCTATATAACTCACTCTGTTTTGCTGTCCTACCCACAGCTGCAAAAAGAACAACTTCGCAATGGTAAGTGAATGCAACTGGAATCAAACTCGGCTCTTCGATTTTTTATTCCGAGCCGATATCCATTGCACCACAACGCGCATCATTTGGTTTAATACTTTGCTTAATTTTTATATCGCCAATTTGTAATTTGCTTGTTAGGGTATTTCTTTTACAAGCAAAGAGAACAGATCTATTTCGAAGAGCAAATTAGAGGAGGCTGTGAAGAGCAAAAATTGCCATATTCTGAAAGTGCATGGCAGAAGAAAAAAGATTCTGCTACAACATCAAAGGCCAGTAGACGGTTGACCCAGGCCTTCTAAACAGCCAAACCAACAGATTGACTGAGAGGGACTGACTAAAACGAGCGGGCGCATCATTTTCTTTTTTTATTAGATGAAACATTTTCAGCCACAATCATTAATTTTGAATAATATTTATATTATCTTAAGATTTGAATTGCTTTTTAAAGCACCTTGTATTCAGACCGACAAGCAGTGAATAGAAAGTGAAGACCGGAAATATAGGACAAGCTCACGTTAAAACTCGAACCCACTTTCTATTTACCTAAAAAAAAAGAATACTGGTGGACTCACAACTGCTTTACCTGCTAAGCTACGAGAAATTAGTGGATTCGCTGAATATTAAATCTGCCCGATAACTCCTTATCTCATTTTCCGGCTCCTCTCGGAAATGATATTTGTTCTTGGTATTTATTATTTTTCGAGTATTATTATTAACAATAGTGATGTGGTTCTATGGATATCGGCTCGGAACAAGAAATCGGAGTTCGAATTACAATTGAATTCGTTGTATTCAGTCATGGATCGAAAGAACCATGATCGCATTTCAATTGGAGTAGATAGACTAAACTCTCGCTCTGTTCATACTCCACCCACGTCTATTGGACAGGTAAAGAGGCTCATCCCTTGTTCCCTGTTTAGGATGTGGTTTCCGGCTTTCTCTCTTCCAATCTTTTCACTCTTTTCTTTTTTTATTTCTTTCAATTGGAGTAGACATACTAAACTATCGCCCTGTTCATACTCCACCCACCTCGATTGAACAGGTTAAGAGGCTCATCCCTTGTTCCCTGTCTAGGATGTGGCTTTCTCTTTTACAATCTTTTCACTCTTACGTAGCCCCCTGCACATCAGTGGCATTACCGCCTTGCTTGGGGTGATATGATTAAAAAAAAGTGTGTATCACCTATGGCAATCAACTGACTGACTTCCAAAAATTATAATTTAACTCGCATTTAATTATTATAATTAATTCTGACTAGTATAAAACTCTCTATAATATACTTCATTAATTGAAACAACCATTAATAATATTTGACTAGAATTCACTTTCATTTTCAATTTTAAGAAGATGAAGTATTTTTAACCATTAATATTCATTTTTGTCTAGTATTTACTTTCATTTTGTATGAGATCCAGTATTATTCATTTTACCTGTCATCCAGTATTATTCATTTTACCTAGAATTAATTACATCTTCATTTTTTATTAGATGAAACATTATCAACGATTATTATCAATATTTGTCTCCATTATAAATAGTTGCAATAATGTCAAATATTATTATTAAATTTTACAAGTATTTACTTTTATCTTCACTTTATTTGATAACCATTATTATTCATTTTTGCCTAATATATACTTTCATCTTCAGTTTTTATTAAATAAAGCATTGTCAGTTTATTTGATAAGCATTATTAATTTCTTAGTAGTATTCACTTTCATCTTTATTGTTTTATAAAATATGGCATTGTTAGACATTGTTATTAATTTCTGAGTATTATTTACTTTTATCTTCATATTTTATTAAATGAAGCATTGTCAGCCATTATTAATTTTTGCCTAATATATACTTTCATCTTCAATTTTTATTAGATAAAGCATTGTCAGACATTGTTATCAATTTCTGAGTAGTATTTACTGTCATCTTTTTTTATTAGATGAAGCATACTCAGCCATTATAATTTCTGAGTATTATTTACTTTTATCTTCATATTTTATTAAATGAAGCATTGTCAGCCATTATTATTTTTGACTAGCATTTAATTTCATCATCACTTTATTTGATAAGCAGTATTATTAATTTCTGAGCAGTATTTACTTTCATCATTACTTTTTATGAGATGAAGCATTTTTAGACATTGTTATTAATTCGTGAGTATTATTTATTTTCATCTTCATTTTTTATTAGATGAAGCATTGTCAACCGTTATTATTAATTTTTGACTAATACTTACTTTCATCGTCACTTTTTTTATAGATATTGTTATTAATTTCTGAGTAGAATTTACTTTCATCTTTAGTTTTTCAAAAAGTGAAGCGTTGTAAAGCATTATTATTAAGTTTGGATTAGTATTTACTTTCGTTTTTTTTTATTCAGTGTAGCATTTTCAACCACGGTTATCAATTTTATACTAGTATTTACTTTCACCTTCACTTTTAATTTATTTTTAACGCTAAAATTATCCAGGCCGTCAATCTCTACTCATTGCCAAAGATTGACGGTCTGAGACAAATTTGTAATAAATAGAAAACAAAATATTTAGATGCAAGTAAATGTTGACGAAAATGTTAGCTTAACAATTCGAAAGACTGAATGAAGCTTAAGAAGTATGAAACGGCGTAAAAGACTCCAACTTCATTAACTCCAAGAAACGTTGTTGAAAAACTGTTTTCCTATTCTTGACGATATTTAACGTTCTCAACAGCACTAGGACATTTTGTCCCATCCTCATTCTGATCCACTAGTTTTTAATCTAAACAAATATTTATCCTCACCTAGTCCTATTTTTGAAAGGGTATCATCGTTTGCTGACTTTGCCAATGATAGCAAGCTCATCCCACAAGCGATGAGGCCTTAGATCAAAACGAAATCAACATTTATCTACACTGTTAAGTATTTATGCTCTCTGCGAACCGTGAATGCCAAAATAAACAAAGGTTGTTATATAATCATGCAAAATCGCCGTTTTATTTTCTTTCTGAGTGATATTCAAATGCAGGTGTGCTTTTCTAAAATTCAATCTCCCTTCATGAGGTATGCAGTATGGCTCTCCACAGCTTCCTGCCTAATATCTGTAAAATTTCCTGCATTTCCGGTCACCCCAAATAAGGCAATAATTCCACTAAGACGAAAGCAGCGAGACATATTTGAAAGGCTTGAGGAAATGGATGGTGGATCGTGGTTTGGGAGAGATACCAAGAGGAAAGATATTAAGATCGAGAAGAGACAGGGCCAAGTGGAAGTCTATGATCGCCAGCGTCTTGAATGGACACGACACAAGAAGAAGAAGAAGAAGAAGAAGAAGAAGATTTAATGCACAAAGTAATGCTTTACCTCAAATACACAAAAACTACAACTTTCAACTTCCATAAGAGATATGAAACAATATTTAGCATATAAATATAAGATTATTTATAAGATGTCGACTTGGAAAAGATTTACTGAAGAAATTATGTATTATAAATCACACGAAATAATGATAATAAATAGAATAACAGCCACATAAAGTTGAAAGCCAAAATTGTTTTTTTATTTCTTATTCAATACTTTGCTGTTTCATTTCTTAGAAGCGCATATTTAAAACGGTTGCTTCTGGAAAAGCTCCTGAATTTATTAACTTAAATCAATTAATGTAGCATTTAAAATTAATTTACAACTTGGTAAATTAATCTATGTTAATTCACATATATACATGTGGTATATACAGCAGCATTCTAATCTTCTTACAAGGAGGTTGTGTCAGATTACAGGGCCTGGAGTTAATCATTTCATGATAATAGAGTGACCTTTCTACTATGGGGGTCCTCGATTTTGAAAGACTTTTTATTAGCTGCACCTATTTGATATCTCTGTTCACCACCAGAAGCCTCAGAGCTTTTCATGGGCCACGGACAAAAGTGCTAAAATATTATCGAAGATTGATAAACTAACAAATTCACTGCAATTTTCAGATCACTATTGCACGATTATTTTGTGATGATCAGTAGATAAAGAGTTAATTAAATAAATATGGCTTCTGCTCCGATGAGCTTAGATCACTGGTGCCGCCTAAGCACGAATTTACACGAGATACTAGATTAGCAACTAGGTCCCACCCTTTTACAGTTAAACAAATAAGATGTAACCGTAAATTCTACTCCAACAGCTTCTTTTCTCGCGCTTCCCGCCTGTGGAACTCCCTTCCACACGTCTGCTTTCCCGACAGTTACAATCTCCAGGTGTTTAAATGTAGGGTCAATAGACACCTCCTATCACACTAACTCCCAACTATTCTCACAACACTCTCATCTACCCAACCCTCATTCTCGGTATCCTTACCCGCCTATCACCCACCCTCTGTCATTTCCTATATTTAATCAGCCTTTCTCCACTCTACGTAGCCCCCTGCACAGTAGTGGCAGTGACATGCCTTGCTCGGGGTGAAACGCTTATAAAAAAAAATTAATGTGTTCTACTTAAGGCAGTGATATTATGCATACATTGTAGTATTTATATGGTAGAGGATCAAGAATTTTCTGGACTGACATGAAACTAACTTGTGGATTTTCTCTGTATACAATAATTAAATAAATAAAATAGTTATCCCTTTAGATTATTTTAATCATTTGACCCTAAGCAAGGCAATAAAACTGCTAAAATACAAAGGTCACATCGTATGAAAGGATGGAATAAAAAGTAAAATATTTTTAAGGAGATGAAAGGACAAGAATTAAAAATTACTCAAGATAAGGATTGACACTGCATTTAGTTTTATTAGATTAGGATTCGTCGTTTTAAAATTGAAAAGTTCTGTGTTGGCAAACAGAAGTGTTAGAATTGTTTATGAAAATTGACAAACAAGACATAGAACTATTTCGGAAACTTATTTGCTTGGAAAAAAATTTGTAGATAATTAAGATTTATATATATATATATATATATATATATATGTGTGTGTGTGTGTGTAGGTAGTTGATTTTCCAAGCACCACTTAGTTGTGGAATAAAGCCGAAAGTATGGGGCACCCAATGAGGATCGAACTCACACTCAGTTGTAATAGGTTCTAGCAAAATAAGCTTACTAACCATTACACCACATCGAGGTGCCCTCTGCATGTGTACATAGATATAATCAGACTGTTATAGACAGAAAGATATATATATATGTGTGCGTGTGTGTGTGTGTGTGTGTGTGTGTGTGTGTGCGTGTGTATGTTTTGTTAAAAACGACCGACAAAGTAAATTTTATTAATGTTAAATTTAATTTTTGCACAATTTCTTTTTATTTATTTACGTTATTATTTTATGCATTTAGATATTTACTTTTTGATGGAGATAAGGAATGTAAAATGTTGTATAATTTTGAGTTTCCAAGCGCTTTCAGCCACTTCACTGGAGATTTTCAAAGATGTTATTTTTCCGATGTACGTATAATATCCACCTGCATTGAATCTAATGAAATTTATTTTACGTTTTTGAAAAGAGTATTCTGTAAAAGATATTAGATCTTAAAAAAAGAAAGATTGCTTCCCAAATATATATATAAACACACACACACGCACACACACACACCGACGCACATGTATATATATATATGTGTGTGTGTGTGTGTGTGTGTGTGTGTGTGACAAGAAGAGAGCGAGAGAGTGATATGAATAGAGATAAATATGAATAGATTTTAACAGATAGATAGATATAAATAGATTATCACACACACACACACACACACACACATACACACACATATACAGTGATGTAAATTAATAATTATACATATGAGGAGGGTGTACATATATATAGTATTATTATCCAGGTGTTAATAAAACAGTGCTCAATGTATGAACAGAGCTGCATTATATATATATATATATATATATATATATATATATATATATATATATATTAATTAATAAATATACATATTATCCTACGTCTATGGCACGACTCACATTTTTATGCGTTATGCAATCATCAGGTGCATATTTCCAACTGGGAGTTTATTAGATTTAAATTTAAATTCACTTAATCTTTATGGGAATTAAATCTTATAAAGTTAATTTACTGCTTTTTCAATAACAAGATTAAAAATTTAAATATTCTGAGGTTACATGTAGATACGAATTTACATTTAAAGCTTCCAATTAAAATTAAAAATATAAAATATTAAGAATAAAAAAGCAAGAAGGAGAAAGGGGAGTAAGTCTTCTTCTTCTTCTATGTGCCCTGTCCCTTCAGGACGTAGGCGATCATGGCCCTCCACGTCTCCCTATCCCTTGTGGTCCTTAGTATGTTTGTTCCTGTTACTCCTGGCAACCCCCGTTCCGTCATCCACCCGACCAGGCCCTGCAAATATGTTATCCGCTGCCTTCATCTGTCTCTCTTTCCCTCTACCTGGCCAGTCAGTATCAGGTTCTCCAAGCCCGCCTTCCTCATTGCGTGTCCCAGGAACTTCAGTTGTCTCTTCTTGATGCTCGGTATTAATTTCCTTTTAGTTGCCATTCTTTCCAACACCTCATCGTTGCTTGCATGTTCAGTCCACGATATCCCCAGCATCCTTCTGTAGAACCACATTTCCGCTGCTTCCAGTTTTGTCCGCATTTTCGATGATATTTTCCAGCACTCACTGCCGTACTGAAGAACTGACATTACATCGCAATCCAGCACTCTTTTCTTTGTTTCTAGTGAAATTTTCCTGTGTGTTAGTACTTTGCTTAGCTTCTGGAACGCGTCATTTGCCATGCCAATTCGCCTTCTGATCTCTGTGTCGCACTTTCCATCTCCTGTTAGAACACTTCCTAGATATTTAAATTTTGGCACCTGCTTTATTCTGGTATCCCCCACCTGTATTTGGCATTTTGGGTTGCACCTTTTGCTGATGACCATGCATTCAGTTTTCTTAAAGTTTATTTGTAGTCCTTTTTTGTCACTCTCCACCGCTACCTTCTGTAGGAGGTCCTGCAGTTTCCTTCCCGTGTCTGCAATCAGCACTGTATCATCTGCATACCTTATGTTGTTCAAGTTGTGGCCTCTAATAGCAAATCCTGGCGTGTCGTCTAGGGTCCTCAAAATATGCTCGCTGTACAGGTTGAACAAATCCGGTGAAAAGACACATCCTTGTCTTACGCCTCTTTCTATCTTTGTAAATCTACTGAGATCGTTACCTGTCCGTATGCAAGCCGTTTGCTGCCAGTAGAGATTCTGGATTACTCTTATGTCTTTCCCTAAAATGTCTAGGCTGCCGAGGATCTCCATCAATTCTTTGTGTCGTATCTTGTCGAATGCCTTCGCATAGTCAATGAAACATAGGTATAAGTCTTCCTTCATTTGTATTGCCCTTTCGGAGAGCATCCTAATCATGAATATGACGTTCCTTGTTCCAGTGTCTTTAACGAACCCGCACTGTTCCTGCCCTATCTCTGGCCTGATTCTGCTTCTCGCTCTATTCATCAGGATCCTGACAATCAGTTTTGTGATGTGACTCATTAAGCTGATAGTTCTGTGTAGTTCACACTCGTTTGCACGTGGTTTCTTCGGCAGTGCTATAAATATCGACTTGCATAGGTCAACTGGTATTATTCCACTGCTATAAATTTTGTTTATTATGTCGGTAATTTTTTCTATGCCATATTCTTCTAAGGCTATCAGCAGCTCTATCACTATGCCGTCTGGACCAGCTGCTTTGTTTCTGTTCATTTTGGCCATTGCAGCTTACACTTCGGATTTTAGTATTTTCGGTCCATCCATATGAAGCGTAAAATTTAAATATTTAAGTCTTACATGAAGATAAATTTTAAAATTTTAATTTTTTATCTACATGTAAGATTTTAATATTAAAATTTTTAGGTTTTATGAATATTTGGAATGTTTAAATTTTTAATTTTGTAATAAAAATGTAGTAAATTAACTTCATAAGATTTAATTCCCAGGAACATCGATTAAATTTAAATTCAAATCTAATAAACTATCAGTTTGAAATATGCACCTGATGATTGCATAACGCATGAAACTCCGTGTCGTGCAATAGACGTTGGATAATATCTATATTTATCAATATATATATATATATATATATATTTCGATGGAATAACCATAATTCTACATTTAAGCTGTAAAGCCTAAAAACTGTACAAAACTAGCTAACTACCTGTGGAAGTTAAAATTAAAGTATGGAAAAGATCCCGATTCAATATGGAGCATAGTAAAGAGAGGGAAAGAGTACAACGGTGTTTAAATATGCAAATTTATGTGAGGACACGAAAATTAGCTATTAAGTTGTTCCTAGACAAAAAATGAATTACTAAATAAAAGAATAAGAAGTATGTCCAAGTGTAACAAAACCAATAAATACCTACGAGGATCATAGAATCATGGATTAAAGTATTCTAAGACCTTTAAGCAACTTCTCCTAATTTTGAAAATTGAGCGTTCATAAAAGATCCCTGTTACGTGAGTGTTTGAAAAACGGTAAAACCAGTTATTGTAAATTGCCTTAAGACACCGAAAGGTAGAATCCTAGCAAAATAACTCATTTCCAAATGAAAAATATTCAAAAGTTCTACAATATAAATGTATTGAACACTTTTTAATACAAACTATATATATATATATATATATATATATATATATATATAGCCTTGTGCAAATTAATTGAAACAACTGCTTCAGTTTTTTTTTCTTTCATCATACTATCAGTTTTAGACCAACTGAAATGACAAGGCACAATTGATTTCTATCATTCTCTCGGATTAGGTCATTAGTGCTGTGCAGTAATATCAATCTATTTCCAAGTTGTATGATGATATTTG